>JBAKBP010004732.1:0-71759 GCA_037953745.1 Lithodes maja | reverse complement strand
GGGAGGGGGAAGGGAGAAGAGAGATGGGGAGGAGGGAGGGGAAAAGAGAGATGGATAGGGGAGAAGAGAGATGGGGAGGGGGAGGGGAGAAGAGAGATGAGGAGAGGGAGGGGAAGAGAGAGAGAAGGAGGGATCGGAAGGAAGGGAAGAGGGGAGGGGAGAGGATAGGAAAGAGGGAGGGAGGGAAGGCGGGATCGGAAGGAAGGGGAGGGGAAGGGGGTAGGAGAGGGGGAGGGTTATAAATTCCTCATCTAGGGCCATGAATTAAGGAGGGAGGGAGGGGGGAAGAGGGGGAGGAGGGAGGGAAGTTTTAATTAAGAGAGAAAAAACAAGGACAAATCAGCTTCCTGTGTCTCGTTAGTGAGAGAGAGAGAGAGAGAGAGAGAGAGAGAGAGAGAGAGAGAGAGAGGTTAGGAGATGATTGAGAAAAATGGGTTTATATATGATGAGAGAGAGAGAGTTCCAGAGTTTCAAAGAATCGTTTTTATCTTAAAGACCTTATGGTTCATTTGATGGAGATATCGGTTCACTAAAGGGATTTATATGTATATATATATACAGTATACTGTATATATATATATATATATATACCTGTATATACCGGTATATATATTTGTGTGCATTTTTTTTATTTTTTATTGAATAATTCAGCATATTCACTATAAAGTGTAAAGTGTAAAAATAACCTTTTTTATAATTTTCTTAAACTACTCCAGCGAAATCTTGTTGCAGCCTCTTAGAAAGCTTGTTACATTATGTGAAAACGCCTCCACAATTTATTAATCTTGAATCTCTTAAGGGGCTATTGCTTGTTTTTTGGTCTCTATATTATATACGTATACAGTATATATATTTACGTATACAGTATATACATTTACGTATACAGTATATATATATATATATATATTTTGAGTTTCCTCGCTAGACCTCCATCAAGCTTTAAAAAAAAAAAAAAAAAAAAAAAAAAAAAAAAAAAAACTACAACCTCTTTCAAGATAAATTATGTACATTTTTCGGTAGAAAATTACCCGACTGAAGGCCGGTTCCTTCTAAAATTACAGGCTCGCTCTCGCTCGCCTGGATAAAATCGACACCTAAATGGCACGAAAGGTCTTAATATTGACAAATAAATGAGGCAAAAGCTCCCAAAATCGTCAAATTAACGGAACGAACGTCTTAAAATATCAAAACTAATATACTAAACATGAGGGAGAAGGGGATCCAGAAAAAGCGACTACTTCCCCCTTAAGCATTTTTCCGGCCATGGTTGCGTGTTATATTCTTATGGAGACTATGTGGATCATGTTACGACCCACGTTATCAAATTAGTTTTTCAATAATACTCCATTTAACTGACCTCGTAATATTCGCGTTCCCAACGACATATTTCCTGAGAGCCTCTTAATCGATGGGCCTAATTTACACTCTTAATATTCGTAAGAGCCTAACCTAGATTGCTTAGGATTGTGGCCATTTAGGAGTGTGGCCGTTGAGGATCAAGGCTGCTTAGAAGTGCGACCCTTTAGGAGCATGGCAATTTAGGTGCGTGGCCATTTAGGAGTGTTGCCATAGGAAGATAGGCATCCGTCCTACCATCCAGGTTAAGGAGATTTTTTTTTTTTTTTTTTTTTTTCCCTGGACACCCTTCTCCTTCATGTTTAGCCTAATTAATTTTGACATTCGCCCCATTTGCGTGTCGATTTTTGTTATGGCGATATATATATATATATACTGTATATATATAACTTCCATTTTAGCCCCGTTCCAATTCTTCTCACCTGGCTCGTCTCAGGTATTGCAAATATTTGGCTGCCTTTATTAAGATAAAACATTTGTATTTGGGGCCCGCGGGATATAGCCTCATTTAGTGTCTTGATTTATTTATTTTCTTTCTTTCACCTGTTTTTCTTTATTTTCTTGTGTACTCTTTCATTTTGTTTCTTTCTTTTGTACTCTTTCATCTTTTTTCTTGTACTCTTTCATCTATTTGTCTTTCTTTGTGTACTCATTCATGTTTTTCTTTCCTTTGTATTCTTTCATCTTTATTTTTTTCTTTTGTATTATTTCATCCTTCTTTCCTTCTTTTTCATCTTTATTTCTTTCTTTTGTACTCATTCACCTGTTTATTTCTGTTGTACTCTTTCACCTTATTTCTTTCATTTGTACTCTTTCATTTTTATTTATTTATTGTGTACTCTTTCACCTTATTTCTTTCATTTGTACTCTTTCATTTTTCTTTCTTTCTTTTGTACTCTTTCACCTTATTTCTTTCTCTGTTTTTCTGTCCTTGTCTCTTCCTTTCTTACTTTCTCTTCATCACTTATTCATTGTATTATTGTTTCTGTATCTATCTGTGTTCCTATCTATTAACCCTTTCAAGCTCCAATACGCATTTTTGTCTGTGGTCGGGCTATTAGTAGACGATTTTATTCAGATTAGGAAGGGTCTATGGAAGTCAGAGGGTTAATTGAGACATGCTTGACCCTTATAGTTCTCGTAGATCTTTCCTAAGCTGTTTAAAATCGTCTACCGAGAGCCAGAATAAACTGTCAAAATGCGTCACGATCTTTAAAGGGTTAATCTATTATTATATTGCCTAAGGTGGAAATACTGCCTTTATAGACTTGGAGATAGGCCTATGGCAGAGTAGATAAACAGTCTACTCTATTCATCATGTACACTCTGGAACTCTCTCCTTCAATCAATCTTTCCCTCATCCTATGACTTAAACTGCTTCAAGCTCCGTGTGTCCAGGCATTTGGACTCTATCGTACCTTGGATTTGGCTCTCTGTCACTCTTTCAGTTTTTTTTGGGGGACACATGTTACAGGCAACTTTGCCTTTTGTCTCCTTCACACACACACACACACACACACACACACACACACACACACACACACACACACACACACACACACACACACACACCATTTAGTTATACCACCACAAACAAAATACACTGTTTATATGATAATGACAAAACGAAAGAACCAAAACGAACTACTGAAAACAATAACTAAATAATACTACCTACATGTTATCAAAGCCACCAACACACACAAAAGGCCATCTGTTTATATTATAATAATTACACAATGAAATCAAATGAATAACCCAATGTGAATTTCAGTGCGATACAGAATTCTCCCTTTTGATATGATAATGACCGAGTGATGTAATGATGAATTCTAGAGACCCGATAGTTACCGAGATCGGCCAACCTCCGCCATTTTGGGACCACCGGTGATATTGTTTCCTCTCTTATTTTAAGGGGAAGGGGAGGAGGGTTTATTTAATGGTCGATTTATTTATTTATATATTTATTTATTTTGCTTAGTTTCCTCCCTAAACTTCCACAGTTACTCACACAAGTATTCTCAATCATTTATTTATTCACACACACACACACACAACACACACACACACACCCACACACACACACAAATACCCCACCACATACACAAACAACCCCCCTACTCCCCCCATATACGCAACTACCCCTCCACCCCCCAAACTCACTCACACACACAAACACCCCAGCACACACCCATACACACCTTCACACCCCCCACACACCTCCCCCCCACACATACCCACCTCCCCCCAACACACAACCCTCCCCCTCACCCACACACTTCCACCTCCCCCCCCCCCCCACACACACATGCACCACCTCTCTCACCCCCACCTTTCAACCCCCACCCCTCACCTCACCACACACACGCCTTTTATTGCTCGACCAAAACAAATCTGCGAAAATATATTGGGCTTGTGTTTTGCATGGCCTGTGATGTCCATTGATGCGAACATTGATGGAATAATAATGACAACAATAGCCGGCAGGGTATTCCATTGGTCACACACAATAATTGGCTAAAAGGTCGAGCGTGTGTGTTGTGTGTGTTTATGTGTGTTTGTTTGTTGTGGGTTGTGTAGGTGTGTGTGTGTGTGTGTGTGAGTGTTTATTGTGTATGTGGGTGTGTCGTGTGTGTTTATGTGTGTTTGTTTGTTGTGGGTGTGTGAGTGTGTTGTGGGTTGTGTAGGTGTATGTGGGTGTGGGTGTGTCGTGTGTGTTTATGTGTTTGTTTGTTGTGGGTGGGTTGTGTAGGTGTGTGTGTGTGTGAGTGTTTATTGTGTGTGTGGGTGTGTCGTGTTTGTTTGTTGTGGGTTGTGTAGGTGAGTGTTTATTGTGTGTGTGTATGTGTTGGATTATTTATTTGTTTGTGTGTGTGTGTAACAGAGAGAGTGTATATTGATTTTGGCCCTGTCACTCTTTTAACTCAGGGGGAGGCACTCGTCACAGACAGATTTGCCTTTTGTCTCCCTCATCTACATATAAAAACAAATGAATGCATGAGAGCACTCGTTTGAATAAATGTGTACAATTATGATTATCTGTTCGTTTATATAAAGCTGTTTTATGTGTGTTTGTAAAATTCATAGTGATAATATTTTGAATAATGTAATAACATTCAAATTCGTCTAAACATAAACATATTACAATTTAGTTAATTCCACGAAAAGTTGTATGATGTATTTATGTGCTAGTGAATTGCCTATTGACAATTACAGTATATTAACCCTTTGAAGATTGTGACGCATTTTGACAGTTTATTCTGGCTATCATTAGACGATTGTATACAGTTGAAAAAGGATCCATGGGAATTATAGGGGTAAAGACTATCTCATTTAACCCTTTGACTTCCATATACCCTTCCCAATCTGAATAAAATCATCTAATAATAGCCGGAAAACAGAAAACAAATGCGTCTCGGATCTTGAAAGGGTTAAAGAAATATCTGAAAATTCCTTTGCAGTGTGTTTATACAAATACCTCGTTGAGATGTTCATTACATCTATATGTTGAGAGTGTAATTATGTGTGTGTGTGAGTGAGTGAGTGAGTGAGTGAGTGAGTGAGTGAGTGAGAGAGAGAGAGAGAGAGAGAGCTTATATGTGTATTATTTTTTTACTTTCTGAGTGTACGTGTGTTATTAACTTATTCATATACAGTAGTGTACCGCTTGTATACATAGTTGTAAGTATAAGTGTGTGTAAGTAATTGTATGTGTATGTATTATCTCGCTGTTTGATATTTGTGCTCGTATTTAATAAACTATATATATTTGTGTATACTACATGGTAAACACACAAACCGTTAACATATTATACTCACACACACACCACGCACCCCATCACACACACACACACACACCACGCACCCCTACACACCCACACACATCACCAAACCACTCTCAAATTTCATATCAAATTCGAATCCAAATGACGATCGCACCCCTCATGAAATACACCCATAACAAAAAAAGTATATATATTAAACAAAATCCTTCCCTTTTCGAAAACACGATTTACCTTTGCCCAGCACCCAATCAAGAGAGGGGCGAGTTGATTAAGAATTTTGTAATCATTTTTTGGTGCGGGTATTTTTTTTATGAATGTGAGGGTGAGGGAAGAGTACAGTATATGGGACAGGTATAGAGAGAGAGAGAGAGAGCAAGGGAGAGAGAGAGAGAGAGAGAGAGAGAGAGAGAGAGAGAGAGAGAGAGAGAGAGAGCAAGGGAGAGAGGGGAAAAATTTGTTCGGGAGAGGGTGAAGGGGTGAGAGAGAGAGAGAGGGGAGGTAAGGAAGAGAGCGAGCGAGAGAGAGAGTGTGTGTGTGTGTGTGTGAGAGAGAGAGCTGTGTGTGTGTGAGAGTGCTGTGTGTGTGTGTCTTGCACCGAGATTCGAACCATGGATTCATCTACCTGTTCATGTTTGGCAGTCAGTCATAATGTAGATAAATGGATAAATATATATATACAGGTAGATATTTGGATACCATATACAGAGGGTGAGGGAGAGGGAGAGGGAGAGGGGAAGGAAGAGGGAGAGGGAGAGAGGGAGAGGGAGAGAAGGACATTTGTGTAGCCAGTTTTTCAATAGTTTTATGTTTATCTTTTAATTAAGTTCCCCCAAAATTCCGCGTCCTATTAGACCACTGCATTCTTGTCCATTTTCTTTTCATTTTATGCATTTTCTCTCGTTTCTTTCCTTCCGTTTTTTGTATTGTTTCTTGTCCATTTGATTTTATTCCTTGTCCTTTTTTTCCTCATTTCTAAGTATTTTTATGTTGTGTTTATTTGATTTGCCTTTTTTGTCTATGTTTATTATTGCTTCTTGTCCATTTTTTTTATAATAGTATGCCTTATTTTTTTTATAATAGTATGCCTTATTTTTTTTATAATAGTATGCCTTATTTTTTCGCCTCACCTCTTTTCTACTGTTTGCTTTATTGTTTTTGTCCGTTTCTTTTCATTTTAAGCATTTTCTTTCCATTCTTCTTGTTTCTATATTGCATTTTTGTCTATTTGTTTTCGTTTATATTGTATTATTATTTATTTGTCTATTTTAATTCGACAATATGCATGTTCTACTTGATATTTTTATACGGGTTTCTGTAGTGCCTTGTCCATTTTCATTAATACATTTTATGCATTTTCTTAAATAAATTTTATTAATTTTCTTTAATGAATTGTATGCATTTTCATTCAATTTCATATTTTCCGGTTTTTGTGTTGTTTTGGTCCGTTTTCTTCTCTGGCTACCATTAGTTGATAGAATTGGCTTTGGAGGGGCATATGGGAGTCAGATTCATATTATCACCAACCCACCAATTAACTTACAACTATACCTAATTAATGAAATAAATTAAACTAATGAATACATGTGGCACTCCAATATATTATCCAATTGACCACTTGCGAGTTTCGTTCTATAAGGAAGTTGGAGCTGTAGACAACGATATATATATATATATATATATATATATATATATATATATATATATATATTGTGACGCACCCAGTGCGTGGCAACGCAACCTGATTGTACTCCTTGGTACTCCACTGTACCGCCCGTACCACTGTACCGTGCTGGCTGCCTATATTGAGTGTGACAACATATAACTATGTTCTTTGTATCTCTGCAAAGGTCTCGTCATGTGCTAACCAGTGGTGGGTTTTGTTTTAAGCCATGTCGAGACCTTCCATTTAATATGTAGTATCAATAGAGAAGTTGATAGATAAGACAATGGGAGTTCAGAGAGAGAGAGTGAGTTAGGCTTCAGAGCGAGAGGGTAGCAATGCGCCACGCTGCCGGGGGGGGGGGGGGGGTGGTTGCCAGACGTATGGACTGGTTGGCAGCCTTGCGCTTATAGCTAGGCGCGACAGGGTTGGTAGTCCATTGCCGCCTGCCTATGCTGCCTGGGCTGCCCATGTTGTCGTACTGCACATTGCCTGGAGGCTCGCTGTGTGTTCCATGATTAGGTTGCCTAGAACCTTTGAGATTCTAACATCCCTTGCCCTCTCTCCCAACTTCTCACGGTTGCACTCTTTCTCTCTGACGACATTACTCTCATTTCATTCTTCTCTCTATTTAAATGCATAACCTTCCCTTGAGGTCCTAAAGGAGTTTCAGCACTCACCTCTCGTATTACTCTTAGGACAAGCATATATTTACATGTATTAGATTTAAGGGGTTAATGTGAACAGCGATCTTCTTGATGAGGATAGTTGGTGAACGTTCTACATGTTCACGAGTTATATGCCCAGCTCATCATCCAATTTGTGACTAGACTAGTGCCATGTGTAAGAGCCCGACCATGCCCAGGAGTTGTCTGTAGAGGGGCGAGGACTTAGCCTTGATTTGCCTACCGAGCCAGGAGCGAGTGTAGTACCAGAGACTACAGCTCGCTCGTAGTGCCGGTATAGTAGAGTAACGTAATTTATCTGTCCTTGTGTTCTCTGCAGTCTTTTCCTGGGTTCTCGCTTTCGGTGCTGGGACTCGTTGTTCCTGTGACTTGGCCTGCTAGCTAGAACACATGGGGATGATGAGTGGGTTATATCTTTATTTTACTATGCATTGCAGCTCTCTTTAAGTTTATGTATGTAACACTTTACAATACACATTACTCACACACAAGACAACACTATTAATACTTTCATGTATCAATTAACTGCACTGTCATTTTGCTGCTGTGTCCGGAGTTCTGTTGCGTAGGGCGCATACGGACTCAGAGGGGAGACAGAGTGAGAGAAGCGAAGTAGCCTATGCGGTAGTAGGCTACCGGCGCAGTACTGTTGCCTGCAACCTTTTAGTTATTCCAAGTATAGATTCATTCTTATAATAAGTGACTACTATTTATGTTCCTTCCATGTGTATTATTAGGTATCTACTGGATCATGAACATCTTGTATGCTACATGCTAGTGCATGTTAGTAGGGGACAGTTATTCTAGTGCACGCGCTTTCAAGTAGGCGTGTACATTTGTCATTTAGCATTTCACTGTCATACCTTTAGCCTGCTTCTATTCTACATTATTAGAGGCTTAATATTAACGTAGTTTCTTGAGTATTGCATTTCTTTAGTAATAACGTAACCTATAAATGTCTGAGGGAGTTTAGCCTCATAGCCTACCCCTGTTGTACACTTTCGCCGAGTTAAGGTACCTCGTTACCATAGACGATAACTCTGTAGGGCGTTGGTGCTTTTGTTGTCTGGAGCATATAGTATTTGGGACTGGAATCGAGCGTGTCGTTGTCACATAAGCCATTTCTGTCCTACGATCAAGAATCCCGAATATGTATTGCCGATCCAGCCGTAACAAAATGGCGACCTTGCACAAGATTCAGTAGTATCCTATCACATGTTTTTTGGAGAACTATTCTATGCTACCTAGTAGAGCTGGCTAGAATTTTCTTGCATATTGGAGGAATTTTTATTGTGTCATTATTGTATTGGTGGACTTGCAGATTGTTTCGTTGGGGGTGTCTAGAGTAGAGTCATTCAAGCATCTTTAACATTTTGTGAGTCGAGACTGCAATTAGTAATAAGCACTTTTTTTTTTTTATGAACAGCAATTGTATAACCAGCACTATGTCTAATGACTCATCATTTACGGGGGAGGATAACACGGTACAGCCTAGTGACCAGCAAGTACAACAGATATTTAGGGAGGGGAGTGTTATAAGTGGAGAGAGGGATGCCCGGGCATTTTTGCAGACACCTTTGACCGAACAGCGCCTGCAGGCTATTGATTGTTACGGTCTTCGCTGTTTAGCCACGGTTTTGGGGCGGGACTGTCCTGACAGTTGGCCCAAGAAGAATTTGGTGGCATGTTTGTTGGGTGATGGCGATGGGGCGGTGGGTGGAGTGGGGTCTTGGGGGGTTCCCTCCAAGCCTCCATTCCACTCTACCCCTGAGCTGGGCCCTCAGCCAGCGATTCTTAGCACGATGCAGCAGGAGGGTTCTCAATGGCAAGCTGGCTTACCCGTAAACACGTCTCGGTGTGGATCCCCCATTTTGTGCTCTCCCCCCCCAGGCCTGTCTCCTGAGATGTTATTTCAGCTAGAACTAGCTAAGCTTAAGTTGCAAGAGAGTCAACAGTCTAGTATAGAACGCATAGAGGTTGCTAGAATCCAAGCCAATCAGGATGCAACCAGGTACCAGGCTGAAATGGATGTCGAGAAGTCTAGAGTAGAGACCACGGGGCGTCATCTCGGTGGTGGGCACCGGGTTACAGACTCACTTTCGCATTTAATTAAGTTAGTACCCGCATTTGATGAGACAGCAGTGACTGAGTTTTTTGCTCGTTTCGAAAAGAAGTGTCGTGAGTATGACTGGCCGGAGGTTAAATGGGCAGCATTAGTTTCATCACGTCTAGTGGGTAAGGGGTTGAAAGCCTACGATGCACTGTCACTGGACGAGAGTGTCGTGTATGGACTGGTGAAGGAGGCTGTGCTCCGGGCCTACGAACTGCAACCCGAAACTTATAGATTGAAGTTCCGTGGCGTGAATAAGAAGAGCGACGTCAGTTTTATGGAGCACGCACGGGACTTAACAGATGCCGGTAATAACTGGTTTCGGTCCGAGCACGCAGAGTCGGCTGAGGAAATTAAGCAACTTTTCTATCTGGAACAGTTTTACAAATGTACTGGAACCGATCTAACGCTGAACATTAAGGAAAAATGTCCCAAGACAGTAGAGGAGGCTGCCAAGATGGCAGACCTCAGATTATCATTGATTCGTGGTTGCGGTGCCGCTCAGAGGGCTGAGTCAGGGCAGAAGGGGCGCTATACCCCACCCACCAGAGTTTTCGATAATAACAAATCCTATGACACACATAACCACACTAAAAGCATTGCACCTAATAACACCTACAAACACAAGCCTCTCCTGTTTACTAAAGGTCAGGCCCCTTCTTCGCCCGCACAAGGGAAGAAGCCCATTGGGGATGTGAAATGTTACAAATGTCAGAAGCTAGGCCATTATTCACGTGAGTGCCCTAGTAACACTCCCGCTAAGCCGGTGTCATTGGTTCACAGTATCGGTGTGTCTCTGAAGGCTGCAGCAACTGCCCGGGGTAGGTTGTCAGCAGCTGAGGCACACGCGGTAAAGAAGCGTACGGAAGGCTCGACACCTGTCCGGGACACTTTCTGTAACCATCGGGGACACGGGTTTGTGAGCTGGGGGAGTGAACTACGGAGGGTTGACTTGCTGAGGGATACGGGGGCTTCGCAAACTTTGTTGAGGAACTTCACAGGGAAACCGATAAATGCGGCCAGAGTTGTTGTGGTGCAGGGTATAAATGCTACGAGGTCATACCCACTTGTGAGGTTGGAGTTGAGAGTGGGAGAGGTGTGCAGGGAGCTGGATGTAGGGATCGTTGAGTGTTTGCCAGTTGAGGGCGTCGACCTTCTTCTCGGCAACGACTTTGCGGTGCCCACTTCCGGGACTCCACCCTTAGTCGTTGCCGAGAGGGCGGCCGACGTGGATGGTGAGAATCGGGAATGGGTTGGGAGGTGCCAACAGGATGAGATGGCCTGTGTGGTAACCCGATCTCGCTCTGCGGCTCCTGCACAGCCTAGCACTCAACCTCGGGGACAGTGGAGGAAGGATCAGGAGAAGGTTGCTAAGGGCAGGAAAAGGGACATTGATTCTGCTGCACTTCTCGGTGATTCGGTACTTGGACCTATAATAAACACGGGAGTTGACTCTGGCCCAGATATGGTGTGTAACAAGGCAGAGTTGGGTAAGACTTCGCGTGAGGCAAGAGCTGTAGCGAGAGCCACTAAGGCAGTAGAGCCTACTAGCCGGGGTAATGTCTTATTACAAAACCATCTTGATGCATTGACGCCCAGGGACATTAGTGAGCAGCAGCTGCAAGACGCTAGCCTAGCTCGTTATAGCAATGGTGCCATAGAGTTGGAGGAAGATGGGGATGCGAAGCCGGGAGATTTCTTTAGGCTCAATAGGATATTGTACCGCAGATTTCTAGACCCCAAATCGAAGTGGGAGGGCGGTGCGAGGGTTGTAGACCAGGTGGTTGTTCCAAATAAGTATAGAGAGTCCTTATTGTGTCTGGCGCATGATGTGCCGGTGGCGGGTCATTTGGGGGTAACAAAAACATTGGCGGCATTGGGCAGGTTTTTCTGGTGGCCTGGGGTCAAGGCTGATGTCTGTGCATGGGTGGCTGGGTGTGCGACCTGCCAGACAACGGGGAAGCCTAACCAGACCATCCCGAAGGCACCTTTGTTTCCGATACCTGTCACCGGGCCTCCGTTCAGCAAAGTTGTAGTAGATTTGGTTGGCCCTTTCCCGCCTACTAGTAGTGGCAATAAATTCCTGTTGACAATCATGGATGTGGCTACGAGATACCCGGACGCATACCCCATGAGAAATGGCTCGGCAAAGGCAGTTGTTAAAAACTTATTATTGTTCTGTTCCCGTTATGGATTTCCACGTGAGGTGCAGTCAGACCAGGGGAGCAATTTTACATCCAAATTGTTCAAGCAAACCCTTCAGTTGCACGGTATATGTTCTGTAGTGTCGTCAGCCTACCATCCCGAGAGTCAGGGAGTCTTGGAGCGGTGGCACTCGACCCTGAAGAGTATGCTACGCTGTTACTGTGCAGAACATGACACTGATTGGGATTTGGGTCTGCCGTATGTTCTGTTCGCTGCACGTGAAGTCCCAGGAGAGAGCCTGGGGTTCAGTCCAAATCAACTAGTCTTTGGCCATAATGTGAGAGGACCTTTAAGTATGGTGAAAGAGATCTGGGAGGGCGAAGAGAAGCCGGGGTCTGTACTTAAATATATCCTTGAGAGCCGGGAGAGACTTATAGGTTGCATGGCAGCGGCAGGTAATAACTTGGTTAATGCACAGGCGGTCATGAAGCACCAGTATGACGCCAAGGTGAAGCTTCGGGAGTTTTCGGTGGGTCAGGAGGTAATGTTGCTTTTACCTTTGCCTGGACACCCCCTTTCTGCCAAGTTTATTGGGCCGTATGTGGTGGCTAAGAAACTGTCCGACCTTGATTATCTCGTTGCAACACCTGACCGTAGAAAAAAACATCAGTTATGTCATGTTAACCTCATGAAAGAGTATGTGAGACGCCCCTCAGAGCCTCTCACTGTCCCTGTGCTGGCCTGCAGCGGCCAGGGTGGAGAAGGAGGTGGGGACAGTCATGCTGCTGAGGAGGATAGCTGGGACTGTGTCATTTCCGCGGAACAGTGGGCGGGGAATACTGAACAAGAGGCTAGGCAAGCTGTAAGTCACCTGCCTGAGCACCAGGGTGCTGCTGTCCTAGGCCTGTTCAGGTCATACCCCTCTGTTTTCGCCGAACACCCAGGTCTCACTACTCAGGTAACGCACGACGTGGACGTCGGTGATAATGTGCCCTTCAAGTCAGTGCCCTACCGTGTGCCCCCGGTAAAGTTGCCAGCTTTACGGGAGGAGTTAAAGTACATGGTTGAGAGAGGGATGATCACTGAAGGTTATGTGAAGTGGACATCACCCGTCACGTTGCAGCCAAAACCTGACGGCAAGGTGCGGTTCTGCATAGATTTTCGTAGGCTAAATGGCTTGACCACTACCAACCCTTACCCTTTGCCTCGAGTTGACGACAGCGTGGACAAGATAGGGAATGCAAAGTACCTTACTAAAATTGATCTTGTAAAAGGCTATTGGCAAGTACCCCTGTCGGACCGAGCTAAGCAAGTTTGTGGTTTTGTGGTAGATGGCAAGACCTACCAATGTAACGTAATGCCTTATGGGCTTAAGAACGCACCTGCCACGTTTCAGAACCTGATGAACGATATTTGTGACGAAATCCCTAACTGCACGGTCTACCTTGATGACGTGATAGTGTATGATGACAATTTTGAAAATCACCTAAGGCACTTAGAGACCCTGTTTGGGAAGTTGCACGATGCTGGGCTGGTGGTGAACCTGAGGAAGTGCGAGTTTGTAAAGGCTACTGTGCAGTATCTTGGCTTCGTGGTCGGGTTAGGCCGGGTGTGCCCCCCCCTGAGCAAGATACAGGCTATCAATATGTTTCCCAGGCCCACCACTAAGCGCCAGGTCATGCGGTTCCTAGGTATGATAGGCTATTATAGGCGCTTCATCCGGGGATACTCTACTGTCTTAGCACCGTTAACTAATCTACTGTCGAAGTCAGTGAAGTTCTGTTGGGCTGCGGAGTGTCAGAGGGCTTTCGACCTAGTCAAGCACCTGCTGTGTACACATCCGATTTTGAGAGCCCCAGACTTTTCCAGGAGTTTTCAGCTGGCGACTGATGCCAGCGGTGTGGGTGCCGGGGCAGTGTTACTGCAGACTGATTCCGAGGGCTTGGAACACCCAGTGAGCTTCTTTTCTCGCAAGTTTAATTCGGCACAAAGGAATTACTCGACTATAGAGAAGGAGCTTCTTGCTATCGTTTTGTCGCTCAAACATTTCGAAGTTTATGTTCCAGCCTACGGCCCGGTAGTGACGATTTATACGGACCATCATCCCTTGAAATTCCTAAATCAGTTTCACAATCGGAATATGCGGTTGACCAGGTGGTCCCTAATGCTCCAAGAGTATAATCTCAACATTCAGCATATTGCCGGGAGTGAGAACGTGATAGCAGATTGTCTATCAAGGGTTGATGATGCAGGATAGTCGTGCACGGTGTGTGGGTTGAGCAGGAGTAAAATTAGGCTATCATAACGCCGTCCAAAAAGATTATAAAACAATAAAATAAACGAGAAATTTTTTTTTTAGTTTTGTAAGTCTTTATTGTTGTAGCATGATTCATGCGATATTGTGTTTTATGTATAATTCACACTTCAGTTGTTGTGCACCTTTTGCAATTAGTGGCAGCTAAGGGTAGCAGGTCGGTTGGTTGCCTGTCAGATTTTGATAATGCTTCTAAGGTCGATTATCTAAAATCTTGGGGGGGCTGTGACGCACCCAGTGCGTGGCAACGCAACCTGATTGTACTCCTTGGTACTCCACTGTACCGCCACTGTGCGGTACCTCTGTACCGCTGTACCGTGCTGGCTGCCTATATTGAGTGTGACAACGTATAACTATGTTCTTTGTATCTCTGCAAAGGTCTCGTCATGTGCTAACCAGTGGTGGGTTTTGTTTTAAGCCATGTCGAGACCTTCCATTTAATATGTAGTATCAATAGAGAAGTTGATAGATAAGACAATGGGAGTTCAGAGAGAGAGAGTGAGTTGGGCTTCAGAGCGAGAGGGTAGCAATGCGCCACGCTGCCGGGGGGGTGGTTGCCAGACGTATGGACCGGTTGGCAGCCTTGCGCTTATAGCTAGGCGCGACAGGGTTGGTACTCCATTGCCGCCTGCCTATGCTGCCTGGGCTGCCCATGTTGTCGTACTGCACATTGCCTGGAGGCTCGCTGTGTGTTCCATGATCAGGTTGCCTAGAACCTTTGAGATTCTAACATCCCTTGCCCTCTCTCCCAACTTCTCACGGTTGCACTCTTTCTCTCTGCCGACATTACTCTCATTTCATTCTTCTCTCTATTTAAATGCATAACCTTCCCTTGAGGTCCTAAAGGAGTTTCAGCACTCACCTCTCGTATTACTCTTAGGACAAGCATATATTTACATGTATTAGATTTAAGGGGTTAATGTGAACAGCGATCTTCTTGATGAGGATAGTTGGTGAACGTTCTACATGTTCACGAGTTATATGCCCAGCTCATCATCCAATTTGTGACTAGACTAGTGCCATGTGTAAGAGCCCGACCATGCCCAGGAGTTGTCTGTAGAGGGGCGAGGACTTAGCCTTGATTTGCCTACCGAGCCAGGAGCGAGTGTAGTACCAGAGACTACAGCTCGCTCGTAGTGCCGGTATAGTAGAGTAACGTAATTTATCTGTCCTTGTTGTTCTCTGCAGTCTTTTCCTGGGTTCTCGCTTTCGGTGCTGGGACTCGTTGTTCCTGTGACTTGGCCTGCTAGCTAGAACACATGGGGATGATGAGTGGGTTATATCTTTATTTTTCTATGCATTGCAGCTCTCTTTAAGTTTATGTATGTAACACTTTACAATACACATTACTCACACACAAGACAACACTATTAATACTTTCATGTATCAATTAACTGCACTGTCGTTTTGCTGCTGTGTCCGGAGTTCTGTTGCGTAGGGCGCATACGGACTCAGAGGGGAGACAGAGTGAGAGAAGCGAAGTAGCCTATGCGGTAGTAGGCTACCGGCGCAGTACTGTTGCCTGCAACCTTTTAGTTATTCCAAGTATAGATTCATTCTTATAATAAGTGACTACTATTTATGTTCCTTCCATGTGTATTATTAGGTATCTACTGGATCATGAACATCTTGTATGCTACATGCTAGGGCATGTTAGTAGGGGACAGTTATTCTAGTGCACGCGCTTTCAAGTAGGCGTGTACATTTGTCATTTAGCATTTCACTGTCATACCTTTAGCCTGCTTCTATTCTACATTATTAGAGGCTTAATATTAACGTAGTTTCTTGAGTATTGCATTTCTTTAGTAATAACGTAACCTATAAATGTCTGAGGGAGTTTAGCCTCATAGCCTACCCCTGTTGTACACTTTCGCCGAGTTAAGGTACCTCGTTACCATAGACGATAACTCTGTAGGGCGTTGGTGCTTTTGTTGTCTGGAGCATATAGTATTTGGGACTGGAATCGAGCGTGTCGTTGTCACATAAGCCATTTCTGTCCTACGATCAAGAATCCCGAATATGTATTGCCGATCCAGCCGTAACACTTCACACACATATACACGGGACACTACACCGGTTCAGTTGCTGGAGCGTACACTCTTCCTTGTCGCTCTGGCCACTGGGGATAGGGTGTCTGAACTAGCTGCCATGTCTCGCTCCCAGGAATGCATGCGATTCTCCCCGTCATTGAATGTCGTCACGTTAGCCCCCTCCCCTCATTTTGTTGCCAAGAATGAGAGAGAGACCCACGTTTTCAAGCCTTTCACCATCCAGGCTTTAAAGCGTGGGCATACTCACCATGTGTTGTGCCCGGTGCAGGCCTTGCACTCCTATGTTGAGTCTGTGGCTCCGACTTCGGGGACTGCTGTGTGGGTGTCTCCTCGGACTGGTGGGAGGCTCTCGAAGGTACAGATAGGAGGCCACATTTGTCGGGTCATTCGTGCCAGTAACCCTGCTTGTCGGGGTTCTGCGCACGATGTGCGGTCCTTTGCTGCCTCCTTACGGTTCCTGCAGACTCGTTCGTTGCCTGACGTCGCCTCGGCGGGTTTGTGGTCTTCTGTCCATACCTTCGTCTCCCCCTACCTCTCCATGTCCATTGTTAGACCCCCTCGGCCTGTGATAGCTCTCGGGAGTCGTGTTTCCTAGAGCTCTAGCGAAGTTGCCTGGTCTTCCCCCCTTGTCACTCTTTCTTTTACTTTGTTTTCTTTGTAAAGGGGGGGGGGGGAGTACGGGTTTGCAACACTGGATTGCAAGTTTGGGATTATGTATTATGTATACAGTACATAAGTGTTTTTGCCTACTTGAAAATTGTGTTTTATTTTTGTTTTCCATGTTTTTGTTCGTTTTGGAAGAAAAGTGATTTTGTGTACAGTGCTTTTTGGTTTAAGACGAGTCTATGGTTTTGCATTACTATGAATGACGGGCACGTGTTAAAACTGCTCTTTTTAGCTACTCCTCAGTTTTTCACTCTTTTATTAAACTCTCTTGTTTAACTTGTGTTTCTTTGTCATTCATAATTTTGTCTTATGCATTGTTTTTTTTTTGGTATGTTGGGCTTGGATGTCCTCCTCCTATTTGTTATGCAGCCTTGACGTTGGATTTGCCAAGACTACTAACAAATTGGGAGGTTTGACGTACCTCCCAACCTACCAAATAGGAAAACCTACTATTTGGTAGTAGTCTTGGAAAATCCAACGTACATAATACCCTCCCTCACGCCGGACCCCTGCCCATCCGCGTTCTTCTGCTGACGTGAGATGTGATGACAAGAGAGGGTCGCTCATGCGCACGTTCGACAGGGATCTGCGCATGACGGAACACGGGATGGGCCTTGAGCGGTAACTAAGGTAAACCCCTTTTTCTTCTCTTCTATGCTTTTTTCACCTTCGGTGGTAGTTTTGGTTAATGTACAACGTCTCCTAGAGCAAGATAAGGAGTAGACTAGACGTTTTCTTTTTAACCGCGGTTGGAAAGACGACATAGCAGTCAAAATAGACAAGTCGTCATTGCAATTAGGTTAATAGCCTTGACGTTGGATTTTCCAAGACTACTACCAAATAGTAGGTTTTCCTATTTGGTAGGTTGGGAGGTACGTCAAACCTCCCAATTAGTACCAGGACGATTAAAATTGTATCACTTAGCCAAGTTGGCAGGGCAGGGGGGAATGTGTAAAATAGTCATTGTTGAAGTCAAGTAAACTCGCCATGTGTATGAAGGCATAAACCTCCGCAACACTATAACCTGGTTCTCCAAATATGAACTAAGGTTGGTTCCCTTGTATCGGCTCATGGTTGAGTAAATATGGTGCCCAACTTTCACAAACATACCTGAGTGAGTAGGTTTGAATCCTAAACAGTAATGTTTTGGCCTTTAAAACAGGGTTGCTCACCTGGTAGGGCCGCCAATCGGTAGCGCATGACAGGCCAAGGATTAGGCAACCCAGGAGATAGCATGACACGCCAGTGCTTACCTATGAATTGGTAGTGGGGAAATAAGAATTGGTTTCTTGTGTGGTCCCCACCTCTTAAGACGTGTCAGCCTAAATGTTCTCTATACCAGTGTGCCTGTCGTACCGTGATTTGAATGTGGCTATCGTGGGCGCAGTTACTATCCCGTCTGGGAGTGAGTTCCAGTCATCGATCACCCGGATCGCAAACCAGTTCCCTTTTAGTTTTGTTCTCCAGTGTTCCGGTTTCGCTAGTTTCAGTGAATGTCCTCTCAGATTGTTTGTGTTGAGGCAAAAGAATCTGGCGTAAGGGATGTCGTCGAAGCCATGCATTAGCTTATAGGTTTCGATCATATCACCTCTTTTTCTCCGGTCACTGAGTGTCTGCAGTCCCAGTCGCTGACATCTCTCCTCGTAGGGCAGGTGTGTTAGTTTTCAGATGCAACATTTGATGTACTGGAGATGCTTGACAATGGGGTGACGGGTAGTGTGTGTCGGACCAATAATATGATGGGGTATCAGGGGTTGAGATGTTGCTTAAAATGGGAAAGGGGATTTTATGGGTTGAAGAGTGAGTTGTGGAGGTGTTGGGTCAATTTAGATTTGAATTGAGCAAGGGAGGGGGAATCAACTATTTCAGCTGGTAGGGAGTTCCACTGATGGATTATACGACAGGAGTGGTAATGGGCTGGTCTATCAGAGTGAGAATTGAGCGATCTCTGCCATACCCATAGCTTACTCCGACTGTTCCTTTTACTTATATATTTTCTAGATCTCAAGTGACGGCGTCTCTTCCGTGGATTGACCTCCCAATCTACCAAGATTGGAAGCCAAAGCGTCACATTTTTCCTTTGCCCCTCGACTTTCTCTTCATAATTGCTGAGGGGCACAGGGCCTTGGGTGGGGTTTTGATTTCCCGGGCGTTTCCGCACCCTCCTCAGCTCCCCGCCATGGAGTGGCTTCGGTCACCCAGGCTTTATTGTGGTCGGCAGGGAGGGATCTGTGGGGGCGCTCGGTTATGGCCTTGGCCTTGCTCGGGGCCTTGGGACTGTTCGGCCAGGCAGCTTGGGGAACAACAACAACGACGATAGGAGAAAAACCTTTTTCTTGCTTCGGTTTCTGTGTGGGGAACAAAGATCTTGTATTTATGACCTCTTACTCCTTGGTGGGGTGACATAGTGAACAGGTCATGGTGTTTAATGGGCGAGAGATTATGGAATATTTTGTAACACTGAATAAGGTCGGTCCTCAACAATCTGCCTTTAATTGAAAACAGGTTTAAGGTAGAGAGACGGTCATGATAAGTGAGACTTGAGTGGTTGGTTACTTGTTTCGTCCACCGACGTTGAACAGACTCTAGAAGATTAAGATCGCCTTGAAGGCTTGAAAACCAGTATTCCAAACAGGAGAAGCAAAGTCAAGCAAGGGTCTGATGTAGATGCTAAAATGTTGATATTTTGTTGGAGATCTTGAGAGCTTGATTGTGGTGACTTACTTGGATGCTGGATGTAGAGTTTGAGGTCGTCAGCAAACAACTTGTAGTGCGGTCAAAGAATGTGAGGTTAGGTTGAATGGCCGGATTATGGAGACTGTTAGCTCATTTAAGTATTTTAAGGCAGTACCGTGTGGAGTTACCTGGGGAGATAGACAGACAAATCAAGAAGTACGAGAGCATTGTGGTGTGGATGTGCTGGAGAGTGTGACTGTGATATTAAGGAACACTTTGAGATGATTCAGTCATAATCAGCCTTGTAGTAGTTCCTGGGTTATAATTGTAGGCCTACAATTTATTTTTGGATCTGGGTTCCAGACTAATTTCTTTATAGAACGAATCTCGCAAGTGGTCAATTTCCTCATTCAGTGTTCATTTTTTACACAAGGGGATAGTTTCCTATTCATTCCGATATATTTGTCAATTTCTAATAGTTTACGTCAAGCTTCGAATAGTTGTTGGGTAAATCTTTGCCCCCTACACCTTTATATATGGTTATTTAAAATTGGCGCCTTGTATAAACCAATATGGCTGACTGATGAAGGATAATATTCTACACCTAAACTTGTTCTCTTGTAAAAATAATGTATAGTGCCATATAATATACAATAGATTGTAAGAATGCATGTAAAGTTTCTCTAAATAGCTTCTATTAATATATAATTATTTTAAAATGGTAAATATTGACATATTAAATGAAATTCACCTCATATTATTGTCCCCAGAATAATGTTGACGAATGTAAACAAACAGTAAATGGACCCTACTTAGGATAGCACCCAAAAAAAGCACGCATCACCCATACCGTCATATAAGTTTTGATAAGGGTTGTGTATCAATAATTATATCACACACGGAATCTGTAAGGCCTATAGACATCATTCATGTATACACACGTTACTGTGCTCTATAATCTAAGGATTTATAGCCTTAAAACTGAAGGCTATCAGAGACTGGGAGGGAGGTTTGCGTGAAATGATACTTATAACTTGTTGTTGTTGTTGTTCCCTAAGCTGCCTGGCCGAACAGCCCCGAGTCCCTGAGGAAGGCCATGGCCACGATCGGGCTTTCCCACAGAGCTCTCATTGAGTGTAGGTTGTGTTGTTGGCGTAAGTGGTTGTGTGAAATGCAGTCTTCTATGATGTGTTTAATGGTATGGGGTGCTGTGTTACATCCCGGGCAGGTGTCGACAACGGAGTCATCCAGTCTCTTCTGATAGCTCAGGAGAGCTGGATGGTAATAATAACTTGTTATCAGTATCAGTTTATTCCAGTTCCAATAATATTCGGTTCTTCCCCAGTCCCGCCATATTGCTGAACGTTCGTGTAAACAGTAGTTGTAATAGCATTTGTGTGTGCTTTAAACTGTCTTAGACTTTAGTAGTGTTTACATATATAAGGCCGAAATCACCTAGATATTGGAGACTATTGCCTGACTAGTGATAAGTGATATTCGTGTGTATGCTGACCTGAAAATATAGTGTTAAATTTATCAGGGCAGGCACGATGAGCAGATTGAGATTCCAGAAGTCGACCCAATGTTTAATTGTTAATTTGATAGCCCTAAGGCGGCTGATAAGTGATATTCGTGTGTATGCTGACCTGAAAATATAGTGTTAAATTTATCAGGATTAGAAGGGCAGGCACGATGACCAGAACCAGATTGAGATTCCAGAAGTCGACCCCATTGTTTAATTGTTAATTTGATAGCCCTAAGGCCCTAATGGACTGTGTAAATTGTAAAATTTGTAATGTCTGAATTTCAGTGTTTTAGTGTTACTGAGATTTTCTCATTATTTCTGGGAATCTGGTAATTCTGGTTCTGGTAGGCTCAGACTCTCAGAGCCCCCACCTCTTAACCCGGGAACGGCGAAGGTCCTCAATGCTCAACTCAATTAAGGTAATTATTAATTTTATAAGATGACCTTTTTTTCTAGTTATTAACCTGACAAGCGCGAAATAGACCTAGGGGCTAGGGTAGTTATTTGTGCATTTCTAGCCTTGGATTCTGACAGAATTCGTTATATTTACAATATAGAGCATTATTTGTTTTCGGTATGCTTTTATTTTACATATATGATGTATATATGAACCTTCAAGAGTGCTAAAATAAGTGGGAAAAGCATTTGGGTGGTGAAAAACGAAGATATTGGCCACCCGGTCATAATCTCAGGCGAGAGAGAGCCACAGGCAACCCTCCTCTCTCGCTGTCTGTGAGGTAACTGAGACGAGCGGGGCGGTGTGGGCCGGTGTCTGGGTGTTGCATAACGATCTTTTCTGCAACCCACTTGTGCTACATTATCGCGGGAGAGAAAAATAACCGATAAATGATGATAATAAGAGGAAAAATAGGTGATAATTGAGGAGGGGAGGGAGGGGGGAATAAGGTGGGGAAGGAGGGGAGGGGGGTGGGTGAGATTTACATGGATGAGTACTGGAGGGGAATTATCTCACCTAGAGACAAATTCCTTTGTTTTGATAGGCCCTTTTTTTTTATGGAAGGCTTTTTTTATGGTCTTGCTTCCGTGAGGCCTATCGCGTTCCCTATAGGAAGCCTTCCGTGAGGCCTATCGCGCTTGCCGGGTTAAAAACTTATTCTATGGTGCATTATATAATATATAGAACTTAGAAGCAATACTGTGGACAGTGTGGTCCGAGTGGACTGTGGACTGTGGACACCCTTAATTCCAAAAGTGACAAGTCCGAAACAAAATCTGGGTGGGGGGCCCCCCCCCCCCAACCCCAATCACTTTGGCAATTAGGCACTCCAAATTCTTGTGAAGTTGTTTTCTGTAACATTAATACAAACTCAAAAAAAAAAAAAAGTTAGGGGAGTTTCTGTTATCATTATACAAAAAATTAATTTGCGTTATCACTAAAAAAAACAGCGTCGTTTGACACCCTGAATCTGGGCAAATTGGATTTTAGGTCACGTAGCCTATGTGTTTTTTTGTATTGGGCCTAGGCCTATAATCCTTTTTCTCATCAGTTCCTTCATCGATTAGTGTGTTTTAAGGTGTTTTTCCTTAAGCAAATTCATATTTGCCCATTATTTTGCAATATTAAAACATGCCCCCTAAAACCATATTTTGTCATTACCCTAACCTGGGGGCTGCCGCCCCCAGACCCCCGCAGGGTTAGCATTGATATAGAATATGACAAAATACTAAATATAATGTAAAAAAGTTAAAAATATTAGTTCTCAGCTGATCCAAGATGGCCGCCATTTTTCCTTCCACCCTTATTTAACCCACAAAGTCTAATGAAAAACAATTTAATATGCAGCGGTAAAGACATATTGTGGTGACTAATACTCTTACAAAGCTATAGTATACATATATTGTGGTGACTAACACTCTATGACAAAGCTATAGTATACATATATTGTGGTGACTAATACTCTATGACAAAGCTATAGTATACATATATTGTGGTGACTAATACTCTATGACAAAGCTATAGTATACATATATTGTGGTGACTAATACTCTATGACAAAGCTATAGTATACATATATTGTGGTGACTAATACTCTATGACAAAGCTATAGTATACATTTAGAACATTATATCCCATATATGACCTAAAATCCAGTTTGTCCTGGAATCTATATGCTCTAAGCATCACATTAAAATTAGTTTCAACCCTCGGCAAAACCTAATAAAAAAAATGATTTTTTTCGTAACATGGTTGTCAATACCTTCCTATAGACGGCACCGATTCGTATACACGCCATTTAGAACAAACATCCCGATATACCTGTATATATATATATATATATGGTTAATATACAGGAGACACAACAATATAGGTAGCTCATTTCTAATGGTAGTTTTGGGTTCCTATCATCATATGCTTCATTTCTATATACTTTTTATCCCCGGGGAAAACAAAAAAAATTGGGATTTTTCATTTTTTTTCTTGGGATTTTTTGTTTTGGTCATTAACCTAGGCCTAACCAAAAAACCTAACCTAACCTAACCTAGCCTAATAGCCCCCAAATACATTTAGGTTAGGTTAGGTTAGGTTAGGTTAAACAAAAAAAAATCCAAGAAAAAAATAAAAAACCAAAGATTTTTTGTTTTTTCCCCGGGGATAAAAAGTATATAGAAATGAAGCATATGATGATAGGAACCCAAAACTACCATTAGAAATTTGCTACCTATATTGTTGCGTCTCCTGTGTATTGACCCTATATATATATATATATATATATATATATATATATATACAGTATATATATATATATATATATATACACACACAGTATATATACCCCCGCTCTGCCTGCTTCGTTGGTTTCACTTTTGAACACGTGCGGGGGCTGACGGAGGCGGCAGGAGGGGAGTGCATGCCCGCATGCCCACCCTTCCTGCCGCCCCCAACTAATTGTAGTGGGCCCTATCATTTCTCATCCTTTCTGTTTTCCGTTTTTCCCTTCTTCCCGCTGCCCCCTCCTTTGGGAGCACCGTGACTGTCATGAGGTAAACGACTGTACTCACTCTTTGGTTTCGTTGGAGGGTGTTGTGGGTCGGCAATCCCTACACCCGTCGAACTGTGGTACCCGACGTGTTAGAGCGAGGGGAAACATTTATGCCAAACCCTAACCCTTGTGCTGGGTCGGCGATCGACGGATCGACGGCCCTTAACCCTCCAGCCCCGGTTATGTATTATATATATATTCCTCGAAACCCGGGTGTTTTGGCCGAAAAACGTCTAGGCTAGGCTACCGTATATTCGTTAATCAGACTGCTTCCCGCATTCCCGCGCATCCCCAAGCGTAGCTGTGTTATTTACCTGTAAAATGGCATTAAGTAGAGCTCTCTAAGTCAACTGGGTGAGCTGTGATGATGATTTCATTGGAGATAACTTTATGGCCAAACCAGCCACTTTACACCACTTTTCGATACTGAACAACAACATACAGGCACACAAGAACAAGCGATGCTCTCCTTCTTGTGGCCGGAGATGCGGAGCGTCGGTCCAGCCGGCTGTTGTTTACATGCGTCGGACCGACGCCTCGCACAGCAAGCTCACAGGCTGTGACGTCATGGGTGCATAAGAGGCCTTCCGGGTACCTGTTACATGCTTTTTTATGGGCGTACAAGAGGGCATCCGGGAACCAAGGGTTAAGGTGCATTAGTCGGGGTGTATATCTGCAAGAATTCCTAGGGCGGTCGTCCCGTCCTCTAATTGTGGCTCCATGGTGGGTTTGGAATCTGACTCAGATGAATTTAGAAATATTCGTCCTATGGAATCTAAAATTGCCCCCTCCGACGCCGACCCCTGCGAGAAATTGGACTGCCTCAAGGACCCTTCCCCTGCTGCCAACAGTGCCGGAGTTCCCCACTCAAGCATGGCACCCACAGACCTTGGCAAACCTCCTAAGGATACTGTGACGAATTCTCCATCGTCGGGTAGTGAGATCCATCAGGTGATCTCCCCGGCATCAATTCCTATGCACAGTACTGCCTCTGTGATCAATAATAGTGATGACAACCCCACAGTCTCGACTTTAACTTCTAAATTACCAGATTATGATTCTAGCCGTAGCCTACCTCTTCATTCCGTTGACAACCTTAACCCTCCAGCCCCGGCTATGTATTATATATATATTCCTCGAAACCCGGGTGTTTTGGCCGAAAAACGTCTAGGCTTGGCTACTGTATATTTGTTAATCAGACTGCTTCCCGCGCATCCCCAAGCGTAGCTGTGTTATTTACCTGTAGACTGGCATTAAGTAGAGCTCTAAGTCAACTGGTTGAGTTGTGATGATGATTTCATTGGAGATAACTTTATGGCCAAAACAGCCACTTTATACTACTTTTCGATACTTAACCCGGCAAGCGCGATAGGCCTCACGGAAGGCTTCCTATAGGGAACGCGATAGGCCTCACGGAAGCAAGACCATAAAAAAAGCTTTCCAAAAAAAAAAAGGGCCTATCAAAAAACAAAAATTTGTCTCTAGGTGAGATAATTCCCCTCCAGTACTCATCCATGTAAATCTCACCCACCCCCCTCCCCTCCTTCCCCACCTTATTCCCCCCTCCCTCCCCTCCTCAATTATCACCTATTTTCCCTCTTATTATCATCATTTATCGGTTATTTTTCTCTCCCGCGATAATGTAGCACAAGTGGGTTGCAGAAAAGATCGATATGTAACACCCAGACACCAGCCCACACTGCCCCGCTCGTCTCAGTTACCTCACAGACAGCGAGAGAGGAGGGTTGCCTGTAGCTCTCTCTCGCCTGACATTACGACCGGGTGGCCAATATCTTCGTTTTTCACCACCCAAATGCTTTTCCCACTTATTTTAGCACTCTTGAAGGTTCATATATACATCATATATGTAAAATAAAAGCATACCGAAAACAAATAATGGTCTATATTGTAAATATAACGAATTATGTCAGAATCCAAGGCTAGAAATACACAAATAACTACCCTAGCCCCTAGGTCTATTTAGCGCTTGTCAGGTTAACAACAACATACAGGCACACACGAACAAGCGACGCTCTCCTTCTTGTGGCCGGAGATGCGGGGCGTCGGTCCAGCCGGCTGTTGTTTACATGCGTCGGACCGACGCCTCGCACACGAAGCTCACAGGCTTTCAACCACTGGGCGTTCAAGAGCCCTTCCGGGTACCTGTTATATGCTTTTTTATGGGCGTTCAAGAGCCCTTCCGTGGTGAGAGGGTTAATGAAGAACCTCGCATGCCCTCAGCTGACACCCCTACGGATGCTTCTTGCATCCCTGACCCGTCTGTGACTCCATCTGTTACCATCTTCCCTCCGGATGCAGGATCTACTACCTCTATTAAACCTGCTTCTGTACCTCCACGATCTCAACGAGCCATTGATGCAGGTACAGGAAAAGACCTTGCCGGTATTTCCTCTGCCATTCACACGCTTCAACCGTTCGTACCTTCGCATAACCGACAAAGGCGTAAACGTAACACGTATACCCCTGCTTCGAAGGACACTTATAACGCTATGTTCAGTCCCCCTGATTGGTCACGGTTTCACGGTCTCTGGTGAATCTATGGATGATTTCAGTCTATACGATACTCTCGCACAAGATATTGGTGACTTCACCATGCATGCTGTTGGATCGGCCAAGCGCATGATTGAGGTGAAAACACAGGAGCAATCAGAAGCCTTACAAGCCTACCTCGACACCCCCAACGACAGATACACAGGTAAACCAGATGAATGCCTGAATCAGTGTACTGGCACGGTTGTGCTCCCTTCCGACTTCGAATTTGCAGATCAGAGCTTTACAGGCTCAACCAATCGTATCTTAAAATTATTGCAAAGAACTGACCCCACTGTTGTTAAAGTTGACACTTATACTGCTCCTCAGCGTGGAAATCGGCCCCCACTACGCATTGTCAAAATCTATTTTAAGCGCCATGACCTCCCTATGCATGTCCGTCTTGCAGGTCGCCAACTGCAGGTACGAAGGTATGTTAACAAGCCGAGACAATGCACAAATTGCTGGAAGCTTGGGCATTCAACCCCCCGGTGTCGGGCTCTCAATGCTCGTTGCTTAAATTGCGGCTCAGAACAACATGCTCTCAACAATTGTCAAGCCAGCGCGCCCCGTTGTGCAAATTGTGACGGGTCCCACACAACCAATGACAGAACATGCCCGCACTTTGCGTTTCATTGTGACGTATTACATTTACAGGCCACAAAAGGACTCCCCTTCCGGGCTGCTGCAGCACAATTAAGGCAGGAAGGTAAATCTCCTCCATATCGACGGTATGAATCAACTACACCCGCTGACTCCTCTGACCACCAGCGTCCAGAGCAGCCTCCGGCACCACCTATTAGCCCACAACATTACCCCACCAACGATACCTTCCGTTTAGTTCACCTTAACTCCCCGGACCTATCCACCTCTAACAGGTTTGAGGGCTTTACTAACTTGACCGATGATACTGAGTTTTGGAACATGACTGCCGAAGAGAACCTCATGGAATGTAACACAGTACCAGATATAGAGACTTCTCCCCAATCTCACTCCACCCAGTCGCAGCCTCGGAAAAAGCGTAAGGTTGCAAGTCCTATCCGGTCATTATCCCGGACCTCGAAACTCGGTTCCACCACACAGAAGTGGGTTATGCCTACCCACGATCCGGACTGTGGCTGCCATAACTGCGGCCGATTCTTTCTACTTCAGCACAAGACTTCTACCTGTACATTACTCACCGAACATCTTCACAAATTTCTTTCCAAGCGAGCTCCAGCGGAAGATGCTCAAATTCACCCGACTCCTTGTTATTGTGTCACCCATATTTGTGAATCTGATCCTACGCCCAAGGACTTGATGCAGAGATTCCTGAAGGACAATAACCTGTTGGATTCTGACTTGACTAATCTAGAGCTATCACAATCCCGATTTGATGTTCACCAACCTCCTGTCAATGTGCGTACCACCCTCACCACGCCTGATCCTCCCTGTAACCTTGAGCGACATGTTCCGTTAGCCGCTCCCCACTGCCCAGATCCCGATGCTCCCAAACCTAGGGACATTCCCCCACAAACTCCTGCTAACCCTACGACACCATCGTCTGACGAACCTTCGATAAAGACTCATCATACCCCGAGCCCCTCACAATCTCCTGTATTGATATGTCAAACCAATATCCCACCTGACAAATGTGGATGTCCAATTTGTTTCCGTAATTACATCACACCCCATATCTGTGCCACGGATCCCTGCCTCCTTGCTCGGACGCAGGAATTTGTCACCACACGTACACTTCCCCCTAACCCTGATGAAGATGTTACCTCCGCTTATCTATTTATGAACACTCTGCGCCAAAAACTCCTCCACTGCCCCACCCTTGTTCCTAAACTAGTCACACAATTCACAGCTATTTCTGAAAAATTTACAGACCTTACATCTACCCCTTCACCTCCATCCACACAACCCTCTCCACACTCACAACCTTTACCAGACTCTCTTCAAGAGACCACTATTGTCGTTGACTCTGACAATCCTATTCTTGATGGCATATAACATTTTGCAATGGAATATAAACGGATACCAAACTCGCCTCCGTATGGGAGAATTACAACGATTACTTAAATTATATTCACCATTATGCATTTGCCTCCAACATGTAGGCAATTTTGTTGTCCCCCCCAGGCATTATACTGTTGCTGCTAGCTCCTCTATAACCCCTTCACGTCTCCGAACGGCCATCCTTGTGCACTATAAGTGCGTATTTGTTCCTGTCACCCTTGACCCCAACCCTTTTCAAACAACTGCCATCTCCATTTCATTACCAAACCTTCCTTCCTTGACTGTTTGCTCCTCCTACAATCAACCCTCCTGTCATTACAATACTTCAGACCTTCATCAAATAGTACAACAACTGACCCCACCGTACCTTATTCTGGGCGACTTTAACGCACACTCTCCCCTTTGGGGCAACCCAAACACAGACATCCCAGGCGATAAAATTGAAAAATATCTCCTTCATTCTACTCTTTGTTGTCTCAACTTTGACACCCCCACCTACAGATCTGCTACCCACTGTACATTTTCCGCTGTTGATCTTTCCTTTGCCTCGGATGACGCAGCTCCCCTATTTGACTGGTCAGTTTTACAGGATCGCTTCTCCAGCGACCACTACCCTATACTCCTTAAGTATTTGTGCCCTGCATCCTCCCCTCAAATATCGAGTTATAATCTCTCTAAAGCCGATTGGACGTCTTATACGCACTCCTCTGCAGACGTTTCGGACTTCTCCCCTACCTCCTCCCCTGCACACAATTTTGATTATTTTTCGTCCTTCCTGAACTCCATTGCTCGCACTCATATCCCGCTTACCTCCTCGCAGACGCACCCTCGCCAGGTCCCTTGGTGGACGCCCACTCTAGCCCAAATGATAAAATTCAATCATCGTGTGGAACGCCTTCTTAAGCGTCTGAGTGTTAGGCAGCGGCGTTTAAAGACTGTTTCCCCCCGACTTTTTTCCACTAATCGTTACTTTGACCTTATAACCATCACTATTGAAAAAATTGCCCTTAAAACGTTCTATAACAAGATCTGTGCAGTTGTCAAACGCAGTATCCTTGACAACAAGATACTTTCATGGCGATCATATATCTCGTCCTTCAATTCCCGCACCCCTCTCTCTACTTTATGGAAAAAGTTTCGCAGTATCAACGGACGCACTGTACGGCCTCCACTCTCTCCACTCAAAGACCCTGCCTCGGACTCGCTTACACATGACCCCCTTGACATCGCTGCCATACATGCCAAACATTTCTGTCACGTCAGCTCAGACCAGTCATTGCCTCGTCAATTTCTTCGTTATAAATGTATGGAGGAATCTCGCCCGCAATCTTTTCATAGCGGGAAAACACATGAATATAACACCCCTTTTTCAATTCCGGAATTGCGACACACGCTCGACCTGTGTACAGACACTACTCCTGGCCCGGATGGATTCTCGTACGCTCTCATCCGTTACCTCCATCCACGTGCGCTACAACATCTTTTACAACTGTACAATCAGTTTTGGATAAGTAACTACTTCCCACCGTCTTGGCGGCATGTTTACACTAAACCCGTACCGAAGCCTGGAAAAGATCATAGTCTTCCCACAAATTACAGACCGATTGTGCTTACCTCATGCCTCTGCAAATTAATGGAAAAAATTATCAATCCTCGACTTTTACATTACGCTGAGTCACATGCCCTCCTATCCCCATATCAGAATGGTTCCCGCCCTGGCCGTTCTACACTGCACTCACTTATTCGCCTTGAACACCAAATACGTGATGGGTTCTCCAAGAACCAACCCACAGTGGCAATCATTTTTGACATTGCTAAGGCTTATGACACAACATGGAGACACAGGATTTTAAAAAATTTACACGATTCTGGCATGCGGGGTCCTCTTCCCTGCTTTTTACAAAATTTTCTCTCTAACCGTACATTCCAGGTCAAAAATAATGGTCTCCTATCGGACATTATGTCACAAATTAATGGAATACCACAAGGATGTGCCCATAGCAGCTTACTCTTTATTATGGCGATCAATAGTGTCATACGCAGCCTCCCACCTGAAATATCGTATAGCTTGTATGTGGACGACTTCGCAATATATTATATTTCTCCCAGTCTGACTCACATACAACGGCGTCTCAACATTGCTCTAAAATCCATCCACTCTTGGGCATCCACTGCTGGTTTTCAATTTTCTGCTGAAAAGACTAACGCCGTTGTATTCTATAGAAATGTTCGACATTTACGTAAACAGTCCATTACTCTCACCATGGGACATTCTAATATTCAGATCCTTCCACATACCAGGTTCCTTGGTTTAATCTTTGATACTCACCTCAATTGGAAGAGTCACATTGCCTGCTTAAAGGCACGTTGCCTCCAGAGAATGAATGTTCTGAAAACAGTCGCACGAGTCCATTGGGGCGCAGATCGCGCTACGCTTTTACTGTTCTACAGAGCTACCATCCTCTCAGCCCTAGATTACGGTAGCCCTGTCTATGGCACGGCCTTTGCTTCCACATTAGGAACCCTCGACAGCGTACACCATTTGGGCATCCGCATTAGCTCGGGGGCATTCCGTTCCTCTCGTGTCTCCAATATCCTATGTGAGGCTGGGACCTTACCTCTAGCCTACCACCGTCGATTAGTCCTCATGCGTACGGCTGTTCGCCTCCGTCATGACCCAACTCTACTAGAACTATTCCATTCCACAGATAACTATCGTTCAAACATTCCAGTGCCATTCCCAATGTTGTCTCGCCAATTGCTCTCCACTTACAGTATCACCGTTCCTCCCATAACTCCCCCTCCTAGTCACATCACTCCGTGGACCCTAAAACACCCTACAGTTTGCTTTCACTTAGCGGATCAACTTGATGCCCAAGCCCCATCTCAATGTCGACATCTCGCTTTACAACATCTTGATGATCACATCCCGGCTGTATTCATTTACACCGATGGCTCGAAAACTGCGGATGCCGTGGGTTGCGCTGCAGTCTCAGACCATGGCTTGTATCAAAGTACCTTACACCATCACTCCACGGTTTTCACTGCTGAATTATGGGCTATTCAAGGTGCTTTAAGCACCATCTCTTCATTGTCGAGGAACTCTCCACGGGTCGTTATCTGTAGTGACTCAAAGAGTGCACTGCAAGCCTTATGTGTATTTGCCCCCAAGGACCCATTGGTCAAGACTATCATCCACACAATACACAAATTACAGTGCGCTACTCGTTCCATCACACTGTGCTGGATCCCCGCGCATGTAGGAATTCCCGGGAATGAGCGTGCAGACTTCCTCGCTAAGCAAGCGTGTCATGGTGCACCCTCTACTACTTTGCTGCGTTCGGAGGATATGCTCCCTGTCCTCCGTCGCCATGTTTATGACGCTTGGCGAGTTGAGTGGAGAGCGCACCCATTAACTGGCCACCTTCGCTCCAGTAAGGATGACATACACTTGTGGCCCTCTTCAATTAAAGGTTCACGTGCAGACCAAACCCTATTAACTAGATTACGTTTAGGCCACACACGCCTCACACATGGTTACCTGATGTCCACCCCTCGTGGTCCACCACCTGAATGCCAACATTGCCATACATCATTGACTGTTTTTCACTTTCTTTGTATTTGTCCCGTCTATGCATCTGAAAGACGGAGATTCTTGCTGAACACCTCATTACATGGCATCCTCTCTGACTCAGACTCTTTCAATTTCACCCCTATTCGTCACTTCCTGAGAGCGATAAATTTATACAATGACATATAACTACTGACATATACGTGATTTTAAACTCTGTATCACCTCCTCCACCACTAGCCTTGAGAGGGCCTAGGCCCAGTGGGCTAGTATAAAATAAAAGCATCTCAACAACAACAGTATATATATATTAGTGTGTACGATAATTTTGGTGCAAATTCCATAATTTTGTGGTCACAATACGATAATTCTGCATTTAAAATATGGCAACACTGCGTCCATGTTATTGTTGTGAACCTCTCGGCCCTCCCACTGCCACTCGGTGGCGGAGTAGGGTATGTCCCATAATACTGTGTTTTTTGCACTGTTACCCAATCAGCGGGGGTGTGGGGGCGGCAGCCCCCACCCATAATGGGTAAGGTTGTTAGGTTAGGCTAATGTCTTTGTTACGCTTTTAACCCCTCATTTACCCTGAACTTCATAGCCCTCCCCACTATCGGGCGGCGTGTCTTTAGATCGTTGTATAATAGGGAAAACGGTTTCTCCGAGGGTTGTAATTATTTCCAAACACTATATATTGATGAAAACTAACGGGGAAAAATAAAAAAATCCATGGGAAAATTGGTGACAGAAAAATGGAGTTTTTCCATAAATTGTTTCTCATAACGTCGCACTAGTGTCGTTGAATATTATCTTAATGAGTACTTTTAAGCAATAGCCTATCGAGATAGGCTATGCATAATAACCGAATCACTTGTGGTCATAAACAATAGAATTTGTTAGTAGTCTTGGCAAATCCAATGTCAAGGCTATTGACCTAATTGCAATGACGACTTGTCTATTTTGACTGCTATGTCATCATTCCAACCGCGGTTAAAAAAGAAAACTTCTAGAGTCTACTCCTTATATTGCTCTAGGAGACGTACATTAACCAAAACTACCACCGAAGGTGAAAAAAGCATAGAAGAGAAGAAAAAGGGGTTTACCTTAGTTACCGCTTAAGACCCATCCCGTGTTCCGTCATGTGCAGATCCCTGTCGAACGTGCGCATGAGCGACCCTCTCTTGTTATCATTTTTTCACGCGCCTCCATTGATTGAGTCCGCTTTTGTTGTGCTCCTTTAATTCACCCTGTTTAGGTTCGTTTTTGGCTTATCTGGCCTTCTTTTTTTTGTTAGACAGATGTTACGTGATCTAGGGCACACGTAAATGGGCTCCAAAGTGTGTATAATGGAGACGCGTGTGGAAATAGCCTACCGAAGGTACGGGGGCGCCTGCCGTTCCTCGTATATGTTTTTCATTCTTTCTCTTTTCATATTCTTTTTTCCTGTTAGTCTGGGCATAGCTTAGCTTTTAGCTTATTTTAGCCTAGCTCGTTTTCTCATTCAGGAATTGCTATGCCCCTATGAGTTTTAATTTTTTCATAGCCTGCAGTAAGGTGTAACGTTGGTAAACAATCTGAAATTTCGATGGTGGCGGTGCTGTTTGTAGAGTTTGTGTCGGCCGCATTATTAGCGTTATTCCTGAGTCCCCCCTTTCGAGCCTTCACTGTGTCTCAAGGGCCTGGGCGACAGGTGGTTCGTGATATTCCAGGGGTACCCCAGGGGGGCCCCTCCTTCACACCACAGGGTTTTTTCGCACCTGACACATTCTCTGCTCACGGCTAGGCCACCCTTTTTCTCACCAGTTTCGTTACTGGTTTTTGTGTTCCCTTCCTGTTTCATCTCCATCCTTTCATAGTCTTTTGCCCAATCTAGGGGTACCCCAGGGGGGCCCCTGTTTGTGCGAAACCACCCTCCCTGCCACTTCTCCTCATGGGCTTTGCTCTATCTCTGTGGGTTGGGTGGTTCCTGGGGGATGTGCCTTCTCTCCCCTGGTGTGTCTTCCTTGCCTCTCCCTTTACCGGTTGAGTTAGGCTCATATATCATGGAAGACACTGCTCAGCTTGATGGCCATCATCGCTTGGAGTTCATAAGGAGATGACGCATTTTTGTGGCCTTTTTTGGTATTCCCTAGACGCTCATCTCGCTTTTTCGGCGCCGGACCATCTCGGCCGGTCCCGCAAATTTGAGGGAGCTCGATTCGGTCCTCTGGGACGTTTCGGCTCCCCGCAAATTTGCGGAGATCGCTGGGGGGTCCCGCGAAGATGCGGGAGGGTTGTGTCGGTACGGTTATGCCTCCATTGGCCCGCAAATTTGCGGTAATAGTTGGCTTTCACTGTTGACCTTTTTTATGTCATCTTGTTGCCTGATACTATATTGGTGTGTGCACTTTACTGGTGTTATAGGCCCTGCATGTAAGATGTTGAGTGGTGGTTAACACTTTCTCCATCTTTGCAGGTTCTGCTAGTGCTCTTCCACCTCACCCGCCCTACTCACCTACCTCTGTGCTCCCGGTTTAGGGTGAGTACGGATACCGGTTTGCATGTGTGTTCCTGTTTCCCCATGCTCATTCCCTGGTTCTTATTGGACATTCTCTACCCTTACTCCGTCGACGTGCTGATTATGGTGTGTGTTCTTCCAGTGCAGGTCGGATGCCTTGCTTTCGCCATGGTTGTAGCTCCCCGTGCTTGGAGAGCCACTAGTCCTGCTTGCGCCACTCGCAATGTGTGTCCTCTACGGCCTCCCTCCCTGCTCTGTGTGGCCCGTGTCTGGCCCTGGTGGATGTGGTGCACCATAGCCCTGGTTCCTCAGCGGCGGCAGTGGCCTCTGCTTCCCTTCAGTCGGTGTGGGCGATAGTCTCCTGCCACATTAGGACTGTGGGCCACCGTTCCCCGGCCTTTGTTGCCGACCGGATCCGCGTCGCCCTGGGTATCCCTGACCCGACTGAAGGCCGTTCACCTGGCCCTCTCCCTGCTCGGGCCCTCTCCCCTGGGTCCCGCAGCCGGTCGTCACATCGTCAGGGGGATCCCCAGCTCCGTCCACGCTCTCGCTCGCCTCGTCGCCCGTCCTCTACTGCCCCTCGTCGTCCTCCTGATCGCCTTGACGACGCCCATCGCCCTCGTCATGGTTCTCGCCCTGAGGCCGGTGTTAGCGTCTCTGCCCCTGTGCGCCCTCCCCTGGCCTCTGCAGATAGGGGCTCTACTCCCTTCCGCCCGCTTCCCCAGCCCAGACGACTTCCTCTTACGTTGTCCTCTCCGCGCGCGGTTGTTCATGCTGTAGCTGGCCCTCTGCTCCCTCCTCCTACACTGTCCAGGAGGGTCCGCCAGGATGTAGTTGCTTCTCCTACTTCACCTGCTTCAGTGCCTATTCTTCCTTCACGGTCTCGTCCCACGGTGGAGGTCCCTCCCTCCTCCGCCTCGGTGTCGGGCCGCCCTGTTATCTCAGCCCCGGGGATCCTTGCTCTGTTTTCCCCCGCGGCTCCTTCTGACCTCCTTTCACCCGGCCAGCCTTCCCACTCCCGTCGTCCTGCTCCTCCTTCTTCTCTCCCTGACCTTCACTTACCGTCTCACCAGGGGGTTACCCCTCCTCTTGGCTCGGTGGGGTTTAGCGAGGTTTCGGGGTCCCCTTTCTCAGGGGCTGCCGTGTCGCTGGAAGAGGGGGATGGTGCTGTTTCCCCCTCGGGTGTTCGTGATCGGGGACGAGTCCCTCAGCGGCGACACAACCGTCGTCGCTCGCCTTCCTTGGGCCGCGACGCTGCTGGTTCGTGTCGTGGGTCTCGCTCACGCTCGCCCCTGCGGGCCGACCAATCTTGGGGGGGGGGTCGCCTCTCTCGGATCGATTGTCTGCTATGCAGGGGAGGGTTGTGTCACGCATCGACGGGCACTTGGAGTCGATGCAAGACTCCCTCTTATCGCGCTTCTTGGCGGTGACACACCCTCAGCGCCTCACCCTACCTACCCCTGCTACGGTCCCCCTCCCTTCTGCAGGCCTACGCTCTGGTCGGACTTCAGCCGCCGGGACATCCTTCAGGATGTTCAGTCCCTGGCTGTGTTGATGGGACTGTCCTCCTATGGGACGGGTTTGTGCGACGACGGTACGCCTGGCTTAGCCATCTTGCTCGATCACCCTCTCCCATTGGGGGCCTGGTTTGCTGAGGCCTTCGACTTCGCCGACCGTTCCGTCGCCGGCTCTCCTTCAGTCCCTCCCCCAGAGTCATCACTGCTTTTGCCTCCTCTTGTGTCTGTCGGCGGGTTGCACGGCGCGTTCTGATCCTGGATAAGCGCGCCCGTTCTTGAACTTTGTTCTGTTGCTACCCCGTTCTTCTCTCACCCGGATCAGTCCTCTGTCGACAGGGATTTTCCCTTGCGACGGTGGGTGCCGAACTTATTCTCTTGTCTTTTCGGTTCCCTCCAGCCTTCTGTTCACCGCCTGCGGCTTATCGAAGCGTCTGCACCAGGCGATCTTCGCGAGGGTTTGGACCGCGTTCGGCGGATCCACCTTCGGCTCGCGGTGTCTTTGGTTCCCGAGCTGAAGGCGGTTTTGTGCGTGGCAACTCGGCGGGGCTTTTTTGCGCAGGATGCTTGGGAACGCTACGCTTCTCTGTCGGCGGACCCTGCTTACGACACGCGACGACGCGCTGTGTCGCGAGCGGGGTCTTCTCAGTCCCGTCCTACTGCCGGTCCTCTTCAGGGTGCTGCTGCAAGTGCTGCCGCCATGCACGGGCGCAGGACAGGGTCATTGCAGGCCAGTGCGTCGGTTCCGCCTCGCACTTCTGTTCTTGCCCCCTTTCATCCCCGCCGTGTCGGGGCTGGCCAGCCTTCCACTTCCGGCCGCCCTTCGATGGGGTCAGACCCGCGACGGCCAGGGGTTGGGGTGGCCCGCCCTTTTCGACGAAGTTGGGGGGGGGGGGGGTAGAGGAGGTCAACGTGGCGCTCATGACCGCAAGGGCCGTACCGGGGGTACCTCCACGTCTAAACAATGTGTAGGTTCTCCGGGTCGGTCTCCTTGTTCTCCTTCTCACCTAGCCGCCCGGGTCGCTCCCCTCCTCTCGGGAGCTCCCACAGGTTGTTTTCGCCCTTGCGCCCCTTGATGGCCGCGAGGGATGTGGGGGCGGCAGATTGCGCGGAGGGTTCTAACCTGGAGATGGAAGTCCAGACCCCCACTCCGCTCTTGTCACCGACGCCAGCCCTTCTCTTCAGAGGTGGCCCATGTGTTCACATCCATGCACGAGCAGGGAATCGTCGAGGGGGTGACCGCCGGTCACCCGGTTTTCCTCTCCCGTGTATTTCTGGTAACGAAGAAGAACTGCGACGCGATGCGACCGGTGGTGGATCTGTCGGCCCTCAACGGGCACATCGTGCACACACGGTTTCGGATGCTGCCGGTACCCCAGGTACGCCTGGCCCTGCGCCCTCTGTCGTGGGTAGTGTCGCTGGACCTCAAGGATGCGTCTTGGCTCGTTCCTCTCCGTCCTCGATTCCAGCGATTCTTGGCCGTTCAGACTTCTGATCGTGTGTTCCTGTTCGACTGACTTCCCTTCGGTCTTCACACTGGTGGTGCAGGCTCTGGATCCTGTTTTCCTTGGCCGATTGGTTGATAGTTTCCGGCGCCCTAGAACGGTGCGTACACGACACCCTCACAGTCGTTCACCACGTCACACAGTTAGGGTTCACCATCGATGTTCCCCAGTCACGATTTACCCCGTCGCGTGTCGTGCCGTGGGTCGGTCTCGAATGGGATTTGACCAGCGCTACGGTTACCCAGAGTCTGCCAAACGCGGTGAACCTTCGACGGAAGGTCTTCGCCGTGTTGCACTCGGTCTCCCGCCCGGGGAGGCTCTGGGACTCGTTAGTGGGTTCGCTGAATTGGGCCGCTCTGACCATTCCCTTAGGGAGCCTCAGGCTACGCCGCCTCCTCCTCATGGGCACCGAGGTGTTTCCGTTGACCCCTATGGATCGGCTCCTGCCGATCCCGCGTACCATTCGCAGACACTTCGGACACTGGGTTGCTCGGGGCACGCTCTCTGCGGCTGTGCCCTGGACCGCCCCCCCCGCCGACGATCTGGGTAGACACAGATGCGTCGAGTGAGGTAGGGTGAGGTTACCAATCCAACCTGGGACATCAACTTCCCGGCAGATGGGTGGGACTCACACCCCTACACATCCATGCCCTCGAACTGTTGGTTCCTTTGTTCTTCCTGAGGGACCACGCGCTGGCCCTTCGGGGCCAGTCGGTGGCCTTCGGGTTGGACACTCAGACAGCTGTCCACTGTATCCAAAAGCGGGGGTCCTCCAGGTCCTTGACTCTATTGGGGATCTCGGTGAAGTTGTTCTTCCTCGCGAACCGACACACCTTCTCCCTGCATGCCTCCTCCCTGCCTGGGACTGCCACCCTGTGGGCGGACGCCCTGTCAAGAGGACTGGGCGTTCTTGTAGAATGGGCAATGCGACAGACTGTGTTCGACGACCTCGCGGCTTCCTGGGGTGTTCCGGAGGTCGACTTGTTCGCGTCGAAGGTGCCACACCAGTTGCCTCCATCCCTGTCCCTCCGGCCTCGCACTCCGGAGGGGGGTCCGGACGCTTTCATGGTAGACTGGTACAGGTGGCTGTCGATATACATATTTCCGCCACCAGACGCACTGTTGATGTGCAAAGTCCTCGCGAGGCTGCGGCTGTACCGCGGCAGAGTCTGGCTACTCGCGCCTCTGTAGCCGGGACGGACTTGGTACGACCAGTTGACGCGGTGGTGCCCGAGTCCGGTCCCTCTCCCTGTCTCCGCCTTCCACTTGAGCTAGGTTGGGGACCTGCGGACCTCGTTGGCCTTCGCATCGTGGATGTTCATGGGGCCCTGTGGCTCCCAGTCCACGGACGGGACCTGCCTGACTTCCTGAAGCGTTCCTGGCCGACTTCTCCTTGAGGGACTTACGGGTCCCGCTGGAGGTCTTTTACTAGGTGGATACGGGACACTCGCCGGACTGTTGGCTCTCCTTCCCTCGTCCTACACTCCTTGTTTCTCCTCTTCCGTACACGTCACTTTCACGTCGACGCTATACGTCACCACTTGTCTGCCGTCCGGGGGGTCTTTGAGTCCGTCGCTGGGCTAGTCGTTCCGCCGAGGGAGCTGGATTCCTTCATGACGGCTGCCTTCCGGGAACGACCGCCTCCGCGCCAGGTCCCTCCACAGTGGGATCTGGGGCGGGCTCTGGACCTTCTGGCTTCACCCACATCTGCACGGGCTGCTACACCGGTTCCGTTGCTCGGGCGTACACTCTTCCTTGTCACTCTGGCCACTGGGGATCGGGTGTCTGCACTAGCGGCATTGTCACGGCCCCAGGACTGCGTGCGATTCTCCCCGTCCCTGCATGGCGTCACGTTAGCCCCCTCCCCTCATTTTGTTGCCACGAATGAGAGGGAGACCCACGTTTTCCAGCTTTTCACCGTCCAGGCTTTACGGCGTGGGCATACTCGCCGTGTGTTGTGCCCGGTGTCAGCCTTGCACTCCTCTGTTGCGTCTGTAGCGCCGCCTTCGGGTACTGCTGTGTGGGTGTCTCCTCGGACAGGTGAGAGGCTCTCGCAGGTGCAGATAGGACGCCACATTTGTCGGACCATTCGTGCCAGTAACCCTGTTTGTAGGGGTTCTGCGCACGATGTGCGATCCTTTGCTGCCTCCTTCCGGTTCCTGCAAAGTCGTTCCTTACCTGACATCGCCTCAGCGGTTTTGTGGTCTTCTCTCCATTCCTTCATCTCCTCCTACCTCTCCATGTCCGGTGTTCGACCCCCTCGGCCGGTGATAGCTCTCGGGAGTCGTGTTTCCTGGGCTCTGGCGAAGATACCTGGTTGTTGTTGTTGTTCCCTAAGCTGCCTGGCCGAACAGCCCCGAGTCCCTGAGAAAGGCCATGGCCACGATCGGGCTTTCCCACAGAGCTCTCATTGAGTGTAGATTGTGTTGTTGGCGTAAGTGGTTGTGTGAAATGCAGTCTTCTATGATGTGTTTAATGGTATGGGGTGCTGTGTTACATCCCGGGCAGGTGTCGACAACGGAGTCATCCAGTCTCTTCTGATAGCTCAGGAGAGCTGGATGGTGTCCGCATCTCAGCCTGGCCAGGTGGACTCTGTCCTCGCGAGGAAGGGAGGATTCGGAAGGATGGATTTCGGGAGGTCGTGCATGCAGCTGCGTGTTGTCTGTGAGTGAGTGGATGGATCGGTGAGAGATATGAGTATGGATGTGCTTTTGGAAGTTGGTTCGGGGTGGGCAGGGAGGGAGAGAGGACAATAATTGTGTGTGATACCGTGTGCTGGGTGTTGTTTTGATATTTCTTGGTGTCTGTGGGTGTGTTGCCATGTAGTTTAGTGGGTGGTCTTGGTTCGTGGAGGCTGCTGCCAGGAATTGAGTGCCTCTCATGTCCAGATGGTCTTTGACTTTGAGGATTTTGGTTTCTTGATGTAGGTGATCTGTGGGTGAAGTAGCTGTGCAGCCTGTAATGATCTTCAGGGCTTTGTTTTGAATAGTCTGTAAAGTCTTATGATGTGTTTCAGCTAGGTTAGAAGCCCAGGCTGGGCTTGCGTATTCCATCACTGATCTTATGTATTGTTTATATACTGTGGTGGTAGTTTCTTTGTTGTGTCCAAATTTTGTGTGAGCAAGTGACCTGAGGGCATTAAGTCTGGGTGTCAGTTTCTTTTTAATGTTTGTGGTGTGCTGTTTGAATGTCATATGAGTATCATATGTTACTCCTAGGATTTTGGGTGTGTGTGTATGTGTTAGGGGTGTGTTGTTTATGGTGAGTTGAGGGATGTATTCGTGTTCTGTCCAACTTGTGAGCAGGGTTGCGGTGGATTTGGCTGGGGCTAGATTAAGTCTGTTTTTAGTGCACCAGCCATGTAGTGTGTTGAGATAGGGTTGAAGGAGATCTGTTGCTCTTTTAGGGTCATGGTGTGTGCATGTGAGTGTTATATCATCTGCATAGGAGGCTAAGTTTATTTGGGGCGTATTGGGTGTAGTTATATCGTGCATGTACAGATTGAAGAGTGCGGGCGATAGGACGGATCCTTGTGGGACTCCGTTTGGAAAGTTTCTGATTTTAGATGACTGACCGGCAAAAGATACGTGTGCACATCTGCCTGCTAGGAAGTTGGCCAGCCACCTTTTTGTGTTGTTGTGCATGTTTGTGTTGTAGATTTTGTTTGTTAGGTTGTGGCGGGGTATGGCATCGAAGGCTTTACTAATGTCGAGTGTGGCTAATAGTGATCTGTGTGGTGGTCTAGCTGAGTTGATGCCGTCGAAAGCTCTTTGTGTAAGGTCTGTGAGAAGAGTGTTTGTGGAGTGCAGTGGCCTAAAGCCATGTTGTGTTGGAGCTAGGGGTAGGTCAGGTGTAATTAGTTGTAATACTAGGCGTTCCATGTACTTGGAGGGGGAGCAAAGGAGTGTGATGGGGCGGTGCGAGGAGGGTAGCGTGGGGTCTTTGTTGGGTTTGGGGAATGTGATGATGATACCATGCTTCCAAATGTCTGGTATTGTGTTGTGTGAATACCTGTAGTTTGATATGTTAGTGAGTGCTTGTATGCCTTGTGGTCCCAGGTGTCTGAGGTGTATGTTGCTTATGTTGTCTAGGCCACAGGCGGGTGAGTGCTTGAGATTGTTGATGATATGCTTTGTCTGGTGATTGGTGAAGGGTGTATAGTCAGGGTCTGTGGGGAATTGTCTCTTACGTCGGATGACACGTCGGTCGTCTTTGTGAGGTTTTAGGTGGCTGACATGTGAGAAGTGATTGATGAGAGTGTTTGCTTGTTGTTTACATGAAGGAGTAGAGTCTGTTGTTGTGATTGCAGCATGTGATTGTGTTGTGTTGCTGTTGGAAAGTGTGATGCTGTTTAGGCATTTTGTAGAGTTTTTTGGGGTTTGTTTGTGATCAAGTGTTTGTAGGAAGTTATTCCAATTTAGTTTTTGTTGTTCTTGTATTTTGTTAGTTTGGGTGTTGAGTGCTTGAATTTGTTGTGTGATGTCTTGTGTGTGGGGTGCTGGGGAGTGTTTCAGTATGTCGCGTTGTCTGATGAGGTTTTGAATTTCTGGTGTGAAGTTGGGGTTGTGTCTTTTTCTGTTACCTCTTGGAATGTGTTTCTTGTCAGCGTTTTGGATAGTTTTATTGAGTATGTGTACAGCATTGTTGATGTTAGTGATGGGTGTACTGTTTAGAGTTGTGAAGTGTTGTTCTGTCTCATTTGTGAATGCTTCCCAGTTAGCTCTTTTATAATTGGTGTATGTGTGTTTGTGGCTAGCTGGGGTGAGTCTGGTTTTGGTGGTGATAATGATCGGGAGGTGGTCAGAGCCTAAGGTTCTGACCACCCTCCAGGATGTTGTGGGGGAGAGTTCTGGGGAGCAAAAGGTGATGTCTGGAGATGATGGGTTATAGAGGGCTTGGTGAGGAATATGGGTATGTTGATGGATGTCGTTAAGGATGATGAGGTTATCGGTTTGGTTTTGTAGTACCAGCCCTCTGTCTGTGTCGGGGTTGTCGACAAACCAGGCCGACGTCTTGGTCTGGTCTTCCCCCCCTTGTCCCTCTTTCTTTTACTTTGTTTTCATTGTAAACGGGGGGGGGGGGGGGGGGAGTACGGGTTTGCAACACTTGATTGCAAGTTTGGGATTATGTATTATGTATACAGTACATAAGTGTTTTTGCCACATTGAAAATTGTGCTTTGTTATTGTGTTCACTGTTTTTGTTGGTTTTGGAAGAAAAGGGATTTTGGGTACAGTACCTTTTTTGGTTTAAGACAAGTCTATGTTTTTGCATTACTATGAATGACGGGCACGTGTTAAAACTGTTCTTTTTAGCTACTCCTAAGTTTTTCACTCTTTTATTAAACTCTCTTGTTTAAATTGTGTCTTTGTCATTCATAATTTTGTTTTATGCATTGGTGTTTTTGGTATATTGGGCTTGGATGTCCTCCTCCTATTTGTTACGCAGCCATGACGTTGGATTTGCCAAGACTTCTAACAAATTGGGAGGTTTGACGTACGGTACCTCCCAACCTACCAAATAGGAAAACCTACTATTTGTTAGTAGTCTTGGCAAATCCAACGTCAAGGCTATTAACCTAATTGCAATGACGACTTGTCTATTTTGACTGCTATGTCGTCATTCCAACCGCGGTTAAAAAGAAAACGTCTAGAGTCTACTCCTTATCTTGCTCTAGGAGACGTTGTACATTAACCAAAACTACCACCGAAGGTGAAAAAAGCATAGAAGAGAAGAAAAAGGGGTTTACCTTGGTTACCGCTTAAGGCCCATCCCGTGTTCCGTCATGTGCAGATCCCTGTCGAACGTGCGCATGAGCGACCCTCTCTTGTTATCACATCTCACGTCAGCAGAAGAACGCGGATGGGCAGGGGTCCGGCGTGAGGGAGGGTATTATGTACGTTGGATTTTCCAAGACTACAATAGTAGGTTTTCCTATTTGGTAGGTTGGGAGGTACGTCAAACCTCCCAATTTGTTAGTAGTCTTGGCAAATCCAACATCAAGGCTGCATAACAAATAGGAGGAGGACATCCAAGCCCAACCTACCAAAAAAACCAATGCATAAAACAAAATTATGAATGACAAAGACACAATTTAAACAAGAGAGTCTAATAAAAGAGTGAAAAACTGAGGAGTAGCTAAAAAGAACAGTTTTAACACATGCCCGTCATTCATAGTAATGCAAAAACATAGACTTGTCTGAAACCAAAAAGGTACTGTACCCAAAATCCCTTTTCTTCAAAAACCAACAAAAACACTGAACACAAGAACAAAACACAATTTCAATGTGGCAAAAACACTTATGTACCGGAACAATACATAATCCCAAACTTGCAATCCAGTGTTGCAAACCCGTACACCCCCCCCCCCCCCCCCCCCCCCTTTGTCAAATAAAACAAAGGAAAAGAACGAGGGACAAGGGGGGAAGACCAGGGAACTTCGCCAGAGCACCAGGAAACACGACCCCCGAGAGCAATCACCGGCCGAGGGGGTCGAACACTGGACACGGAGAGGTAGGAGGAGATGAAGGAATTGATAGAAGACCCACAAAACCGCTGAGGCGATGGCAGGTAAGGATCGACGTGGCAAGGAACCGGAAGGAGGCAGCAAAGGATCTGACATCGTGCGCAGAACCCCTACAAACAGGGTGACGGGCACGAACGGTCCGACAAACGCGGCGGCCCATCTGCACCCCGAGAGCCTCCCACCTGGCCGAGGAGACACCCACACAGCAGTACCCGAAGGCGGCGCCACAGACGCAACAGAGGAGTGCAAGGCTGACACCGGGCACAACACATGGCGAGGATGCCCACGCGGAAAGCCTGGACGGCGAAAAGGCCGGAAAGCGGGGGCCGCCCTCCCAAGCGTGGTAACAAAAGGAGGGGAGGAGGCGAACGAGACGCCACGCAAGGACAGGGAGAAGCGCACGCAATCCCGGGGCCGTGACAATGCCGCTAGTGCAGACACCCGAACCCCAGTGGCCAGAGCGACAAGGAAGAGCGGACGCAACGAGCAACGGAACCGGCGTAGCGGCCCTTGTAGACGTGGGTGAAGCCAGAAGGACCAGAGCCCGCCTCAGATCCCACTGCGGAGGGACCTGGCGCGGAGGAGGTCGATCCCAGAAGGCAGCCGTCAGGAAGGAATCCAGCTCCTGTGGCGGAACGACCAGCCCAGCGACGGACCCAAAGATCCCCCGGACGGCAGACAAGTGGGTACGTATAGCGTCGACTTGAAAGTGACGTGTACGGAAGAGGTGAAACAAGGAGGCTAGGACGAGGGAAGGAGAGCCAACTGGCAGGCGAGTGGCCTGTAGCCACCCTAGGAAAAGACCTCCAGCGGGACCCGTAAGGCCCCCAAGGAGAAGACGGCCAGGAACTCTGCAGGAAGTCAGTCAGGGCCCGGCCGGGGACCGGGAGCCACCGTGCCACATGAACAAGCACGATGCGAAGGCCAACGAGGTCCGCAGGGCCCCACCGAGCCCAAGTGGAAGCCGGAGACAGGTAGAGGGACCGGACTCGGGCACCACCGCGGCAACCGGGCGGACCAAGCCCGTGCCGGCCACAGAGGCGCGAGGAGCCAGACGCAGCCGTGGTACAGCCGCAGCCTCGCGAGGACTGGGCACATCAACAGCGCGTCTGGGGGCGGAAAGATGTATATCGACCGCCACCTGTACCAGCTACCATGAAAGCGGCCGGACCCCCCCCGGAGCGCGGAGGCCGGAGGGAGAGGTCCAAAGGCAACTGGCGTGGCACCCCCGATGCGAACAAGGCGACCTCCGGAAACCCGCAGGAAGCCGCGAGGTCGGCGAACACAGTCCGCTTCAATGCCCATGCAACAAGAACGCCCTGCCCGCACGACAGGGCAGCCGCCCACAGGGTGGCAGGCCCGGGCAGGGAGGAGGCATGCAAGGAGAAGGGGTGTCGGGCCGCGAGGAAGAACAACTCCACCGAGACCCCCAATAGAGTCAACGACCTGGAGGACCCCCGCAGAAGGAAACAGGGGACAGCCTGTCTGAGTGTCTAACCCGAAGGCCACCGACTTACCCCGAAGGGCCAGCGCGTGGACCCGCAGGAAGAACAGAGGAACCAACAGTCCGAGGGCATAGACGGGTAAGTGGAGGGAGACCCACCCATCTGCCGGGAAGTGGACGGCCCAGGTTCGATCGGGAACCTCACCCAACCTCGCTCGACGTATCCGTGGCTACCCAGACCGTCGGCGGGGGGGCGGACCAGGGCACAGCCGCAGAGAGCGAGCCCTGAGCAACCCAGCGACCGAAGCGTCTGCGAACGGTACGCAGGAGCGGCAGGAGCCGATCCATAGGGGCAACGGAAACACCGCGGGGCCCATGAGGAGGAGGCGGAGGAGCCAGAGGCTCCCTAAGGGAAGGGGCAGAGCGGCCCAAAGCAGCGAAACACCATGAACGAGGCCCAGAGCCACCCCAGGAGGGAGACCGAGTGCAACACGGCGAAGACCTTCCACCGAAGGTGCACCGCGGCCGGCAGACCCCGGGTCACCGTAGTAGCGCCGGACAAAACCCATGCGAGACCGACCCATGGCACGACACGCGACGGGGTCAAGCGTGAATCGGGAACATCAAGGGGGAACCCTAACCGTGCGACGTTGCGAACGACTGTGAGGGCGTCGCCAACGCACAGTCCTAGGGCTTCGGAAACTACCAACTCAATCGGCCAAGGGAAAACAGGATCTGGAGCCCGCTCCTGAGGAGAGGACCCAGAGCCTGCCCCCACATGTGCGGAGAAGATCCGCGGCGCGATGTGGAGACCGAAGGGAAGGCCGGCGAACAGGAACACACGATCGGAAGTCCGAACGGCCAAGAATCGCTGGAAGCGAGGATGGAGAGGAACGAGCCAAGACGCATCCTGGAGGGCCAGCGACACAACCCACAACAGAGGGCACAGGGCCAGGCGTACCAGGGGTACCGGCAGCATCCGAAACCGTGTGTGCACGACGCGCCCGTTGAGGCCCGACAGAACCACCAACGGTCGCATCGCGTCGCAGTTCGTCGACGGGACCAGAAAGACACGGGAGAGGAAAACCGGGCGACCGGCGGTCAACTCCCTCGACGCTACCCAGCTCGGGCATGGAAGTGAGCACGTGGGCCACCTCCGAAGAGATGGGCCGGCGTCGGTGACAAGAGCGGAAAGGGGGTCGAGACGTCCACCACCAGGTGAGACCCCACCGCGCAACCCGCCGCCCCCAACGTCCCTCGCGGCAACCGAGGGGCGCAAGGGCGAAAACAACCCGAGGGAGCACCCGTGAGGAGGGGAGCGACCCGGTCGGCCAGGCGAGAAGGAGAACAAGGAGGCCGACCCAGAGAACTACACATTGTGTTGACGCGGAGGTACCCCCGTTACGGGCCGTGCGGGCACGAGTGCCACGTTGACCTCTAACCCCCCCCCCCAACCTCGGCGAAAAGGGCGGGCCACCCCAACCCCAGGCCGGCGCGGGGCAGACCCCGTCGAAGGGCGGCCGGAAGTGGAAGGCCGGCCAGCCCCGACACGGCGGGGAGGAAAGGGGCAAGAACAGAAGGGCGAGGCGGAACCGACGCACTGGCCTGCAACGTCCCAGTCCTGCGTCCGCGCAAGGCGGCAGCACTTGCAGCAGCACCCCGAAGAGGACCGGCAAAAGGACGGGACTGAGAAGACCCCGCGTGCGACACAGCGCGTTGGTGCGTGACGTAAGCAGGGACCGCAACGACACAGCGGGTCGTCGCGTGTCGGAAGCAGGGGCCGCCGACAGAGAAGCGAGCATACCCAAGCAACCAGCTGAAACAACCCCGACGTATATAGCGCAGAGTACAACAAACCCTGACGAATATCCAAGGGGGCCGGCCGGCAGAACGAGGACCGCACTGTCGGGCGTCGCCGAGTTGCCGCGCACAAAACTGCCTTCAGCTCGGGAACCAAAGACACCGCGAGCCGAAGGTGGACCCGCAGAACGCGGTCCAAACCCTCGCGAAGAGCGCCTGGCGCAGACGCCCCGAAAAGCCGCAGGCGGGGAACAGACGTCTGGAGGGAACCGAAAGACAAGACAATAAGTCCGTCACCCTCTGTCGCAAGGGAAAAACCGTGGCGACAGAGGGCTGATCCGGGTGAGAGAAGAACGGGGTAGCAATAGAACAAAGTTCAAGAACGGGCGCGCTCATCCAGGACCAGAACGCGCCGGCCAACCCGCCGACAGACACAAGAGGAGGCAAAAGCAGGGACGACTCCGGGGGAGGGACCGAAGGAGAGCCGTCGACGGAACGGTGTGAAGGCGAAGGCCTCAGCAAACCAGGCCTCCAATGGGAGAGGGAGACCGAGCAAGACGGCGAAGCCAGGCGTACCGGCGTCGCACAAACCTGACCCATAGGAGGACAGACCCGTCAACACAGCCAGGGACTGAACAGCCGGAAGGACGGCAGGGCGGCAGATGTCTGACCAGAGCGTAGGCCTGCAGAAGGGAGGGGGACCGTAGCAGGGGTAGGGAGGGTGAGGCGCTGAGGGCGAGACACCGCCAAGAAGCGCGAGAAGAGGGAGGCTTCCATCGACTCCAAGCACCCGTCGAAGCGTGACACAACCCAGCCCTGCATAGCCAACAAACGAACCGAGAGAGGCGACCCCCCACCCCCCCCCAGAATGGTCGGCCCGCAGGGGCAAGCGTGAGCGGGAGTGAGACCCACGACACGAACCAGCAGCGTCGCGGCCCAAGGAAGGCGAGCGACGACGGTCGTGTCGCCGTAGAGGGACCCGTCCCCGATCACGAACGGCCGAGGGGGAAACAGCACCATCCCCCTCTTCCAGCGACACGACAGCTCCCGAGAAAGGGGGACCCCGAAATCTCACCGAGGCAAGAGGAGGGGTACCCCCCAGGCGAGACGGGAAGGGAAGGGCAGGAAGAGAAGAAGAAGGAGGAGCAGGACGACGGGAGGGGGAAGACTGGCCGGGTGAAAGGAGGCCAGAAGGAGCCGCGGGGGGAAACAGAGCAAGGACCCCCGGGGCTGAGAGAACAGGGCGGCCCGACACCGAGGCGGAGGAGGGAGGGACCTCCACCGTGGGACGAGACCGTGAAGGAAGAAGAGGCACTGAAGCAGGTGAAGTAGGAGAAGCAACGACACCCAGGCGGACCCTCCTGGACAGTGGAGGAGGGAGCAGAGGGCCAGCGACAGCACGAACAACCGCGCGCGGAGAGGACAACGTAAGAGGAAGTTGTCTGGGCTAGGAAAGCGGGCGGAAGGGAGGAGAGCCCCCATCCGTAGAGGCCAGGGGAGGGCGCACAGGGGCAGAGCCGCCAACCCCGGCCTCAGGGCGAGAACCAAGACGAGGGCGACGGGCGACGTCAAGGCGATCAGGAGGACGACGAGGGGCAGCAGCGAGGCGAGCGAGAGCGCGGACGGAGCCGGGGAACCCCCCGAACGATGGGACGACCAGCCGCGGGACCCAGGGGAGAGGGCCCGAGTAGGGAGAGGGCCAGGCGAACGGCCGCCAGTCGGGTCAGGGATACCCAGGGTGACGCGGATCCGGTCGGCAACAAAGGCCGGGGAACGGCGGCCCACAGTCCCAATGTGGCGGGAGACCAACGGCCACACCGACGGAAGGGAAGCAGAGGCCACAGCCGCCGCCGAGGAACCAGGGCCACGGAGCAGCACAACCACCAGGGCCAGACACAGGCCACACAGAGCAGGGAGGCAGGCCGCAGAGGACACGAAGAGCGAGTGGCGGGCGCAAGCAGGACCCGTGGCTCACCAAGCACGGGGAGCGACAACCAAGGCGAAAGCAAAGCAGCCGACCAGCACGAGAAGAACACACACCAGAATCAGCACGTCGAAGGAGTAAGTGGAGAGAATGTCCAAGAAGAACCTGGGAAGGAGCATGGGGAAACAGGAACACGCATGCAAACAGGTATCCGTACTCACCCTAAACTGGGAGCACAGAGGTAGGTGAGGAGGGCGGCCGAGGCGGAAGAGCACCAGCAGAACCTGCAAAGATGGAGAAAGTGTTAACCACCACTCAACATCTTACATGCAGGGCCTATAACACTAGTAAAGTGCATACACCAATATAGTATCAGGCAACAATATGACATAAAAAAGGTCAACAGTGAAAGCCAACTATAACCGCAAATTTGCGGGCCAATGGAGGTATAACCGTACCGACACAACCCCCCCACATCTCCGCGGGACCCCCCAGCGATCTCCGCAAATTTGTGGGGAGCCGAAACGTCCCAGAGGACCGAATCGAGCACACCGCAAATTTGCGGGACCGGCCGAGATGGTCCGGTGCCGAAAAGCGAGAGGAGCGTCTAGGAAAACCAAAAAAGGCCCGCAAACAAGCGTCAACTCCTTATGAACTCCAAGCGACGATGACCATCAAGCTGAGCAGTGCCTTCCTTGATAATATCCTGACTCAACCGGTCAAGGGAGAGGCAAGGAAGACACACCAGGGGAGAGGAGGCACATCCCCCAGGAACCACCCAACCCACAGAGATAGAGCAAAGCCCATGAGGAGAAGTGGCAGGTTGGGTGGTTTGGCACAAACAGGGGCCCCCGTGGGGTACCCCAGGATTGGGCAAAAGGCTATGAAAGGATGGAGGTGAAAACAGGAAGGGAACACAAAAACCAATAAATGAAACTGGCGAGAAAAAGGGTGGCCTAGCCGTGAGTAGAGAATGTGTCAGGGGCGAAAAACCCTGTGGTGTGAGGGAGAGGCCCCCGTGGGGTACCCCTGGATATCACGAACCACCAAGCGCCCAGGCCCTTGAGACACAGTGAAGGCTCGAAAGGGGGGACTCGGGAATAACGCTATTTATGCGGCCGACACAAACCCTACAAACAGCACCGCCACCACGAAATCTCAGATTGTGAACCAACTGTACACCTAGGCTATGAAAAATAAATGAGAACTCATAGGGGCATAGCAATTCCTGAATGAGAAAACGAGCTAGGCTAAATGAAGCTAAAAGCTAAACCATGCCCAGACTAACAGGAAAAAAGAATATGAAAAGAGAAAGAATGAAAAACATATACGAGGAACGCCAGGCGCCCCCGTACCTTCGGTAAGCTATTTCCACACGCGTCTCCATTATACACACTTAGGAGCCCATTTACGTGTGCCCTAGATCACGTAACATCTGTCTAACAAAAAAAGAAGGCCAGAAAAGCCGAAACTAACCTAAACAGGGTGAATTAAAGGAGCACAACAAAAGCGACTTCATTCAATGGAGCGCGTGAAAAAATGATAACAAGAGAGGGTCGCTCATGCGCACGTTCGACAGGGATCTGCACATGACGGAACACGGGATGGGCCTTAAGCGGTAACTAAGGTAAACCCCTTTTTCTTCTCTTCTATGCTTTTTTCACCTTCGGTGGTAGTTTTGGTTAATGTACAACGTCTCCTAGAGCAAGATAAGGAGTAGACTCAAGACGTTTTCTTTTTAACCGCGGTTGGAATGACGACATAGCAGTCAAAATAGACAAGTCGTCATTGCAATTAGGTTAATAGCCTTGACGTTGGATTTGCCAAGACTACTAACAAATAGTGTTGTTTTATACTGAAGAGGAACGGAAATGAGTATTTACCCATTATCCAACAATCTAAAAACACGCCCCCTACTAGTGGGGCGGGCTATGAAGTTCAGGGAAAATGAGGGGTTAACCCGGGAACTGTGGGAAGACTCTTAAGAGTTCCCCCGGCGGACTGCGGGAAGACTCTTAACCCTTCGACCCCGGGTGGTACACGTGTGTACCATTTTTTTTTGGCCCGAGGAACCCGGGTGGTACACCACTGTACCATTGCTTGCGTGAGTGCTTTTCGAATGGCGCGCGTAAAAATTTCGCTCCGTGGTCACCAGGCGTCGCTAGGCGACGCCACCAGACAGCATGTACGCCACCAAAACAGTCTCTACCCTGCCGCCAACATGGATACTAGCCCAAAAAGTTATTCCCTTGTGTCCGATTCTACGCTCCCTTCGACGCCTGCCCATGTTCGTCGCGCCCTAACGCAAAGGCACGTACAAGATGCGTTGACTCCCGGAGGTATTGAGATAGCTTTGAGGAGTTATGAACGTGGTGAAGGCCAAAATAGTGTTGATGAGTTGGGTAGTGATAGCTCCGAGTCTTATCAGTCTCACTATAGTGAAGATTTTGACGATCTAGACGAAATCCATGAAAGATACGCCTTTTTTAGTGGATTTGACCATGACGATGAAAGTGATGATAGTGAGGCTGAGCGGGAGGCTGAGGTTGACCCGCCATTGTCTTCCTTATCTACCCACGCCACCCAAGTTGCCCCAGGCTCCCGCCATTCTTCCCCACCACCACCAGCACTCCCTAGGGTTGAGGACCCCCCACTTTCGGCCTATTTACCCACTCCTTCCCCACCTCGCCGACCTACACGCCGCCCACGCATCATTCGTTCCCCGCGAGATTATGAGGGGGGCTCTGAAGAAGAAGGGCACCTCACAGATGACTCTGGCCATGATTACCTGGGTCCACCGTCAGGGCAAGATGACGGCTCTGACGACAACGACGATGACGACGACTTTATGGACATCGACGACCCTCAACCCAGACGCTTTGCCCAGGGCCGTCGTGCTCCTGGCCGCCCTGGCCGCCGGGCTGGCCGCCGGGCTGGGCCTGGGCGCCGTCGCGCTCCTGGCCGCCCTAGGGTGCGCGCCGCCAAAGTTCGTGGGCGTGCTGCCCCCGCTCTAGCTCCACAGAGGGCAGTGGCACAACCTGGGCGCCCCGTTCAGGACCGCCTGCAGTGTGCACAGTATCTAAATGTGCACAAGCTCTGTTACCTGCCTCTGGAACGAGATGGAGTCACCATTAGCAGAAGGCGGTGCCATGTCTGCTGGAACAGCCAGGTGAGGCCGAGGAAGCACAAAAAGACCACCATGCAGTGTGTGGAGTGCCAGGTGTCACTATGTACTATACCGTGCTTTGCTGAATACCACAGCAAGCAGGAGTACTAACTAATAATCATAGTGAAAGTACCAAAGACTGACAATATGTATGTATATAGGCAACAAGTGGAAATAAAACAATGTACAGGTGTATTGTGATAAAAAAATCATGTATTATGAAAACATATATAAATAAGTGAAAAAAGACACAATAAATTGTATATAAAACGTTTACAAAGCATATAACTAAGTGAAAGTGACACATGACATAATATTAGATGGCCAAAGTATAATAAACACCTGTGATAACGAATAATCAGTGCCTAATATAACAATAACCTACCTCAATTACTCATAAAAACTACGGTATCGAGTGAAAATGTGAAATATTTGTTACAATCATAGCCTAATAAACATATTTTATATAATTGGACTCCAAATAACTATAATAACATCACTATCAATACATAAAATCGCCTCCGGGAGGTAAAAGGTTTTGCGCGACGAGTGGCTAAGAAAACAGTAGGTTAGCCGAGCCGGGGCCTGGGCAAAGGCGACGCATCCGAACGCGGGATGATTTTCACGCATAAAAATCACTCCACTTCCCGCGCTCACCATTATGCAATCACTTGGGCTAGAGACCTCTACTCAACGGCATTCTACACATGAAGGTTTGTGCTACATTTTTCTGTTTTTTTTATAACTTTGTGTAATGTATTTCAGGAGTAACATGTGAATCAACAGGGACCAAAATTCCTGAAAACCCCCGGACACACAGTACAGTCACGATATTCCCTAGCCGGGGTCGGAGGGTTAAGAGTCAGGGGAAAAAAAAATCAATTTAAAACACCGAATTTTTTTTTTTTTTTTTTTTTTTGCCCCTGGGCCATGCCAAATATCACTCCTCCACCTCCCCTCCTTCCCCAGTTTCCTCCCTTCCTTCAGTTATCATATATTTTCCCTGTTATTCCCTTTTCATGTGGTCTATTTTCGTGCTAACATTAGCGAGTTGGTAGCAGGGCATAGTCATCACTGTTAGCAAGCGAGTGCAAGAGAGAGAGAGAGAGTATCGATCGACAGTCTCTTTCCAGAGGTGGAGAAAAGTGGTGGGCTGGGAGGTTGCCTCAGCCATACATTGTGTAACTCCCGGCCTGTATCGCCGATTTTGACCATCCAAACGCTGTTTCCACTTGTTTTATTGTTGTATTAATACCTTTATAATCAACCTATAATAGGCGCATATTGATAAGTATTAAAGCTATTTATGGTAAAATAAATATGTTAGTGATGGGAACAGCTCAAATACGTCAGCACAGGAGTGTGGTGTCTCATACCCCTCATGCGCACTTCAGAGGTTAAAAGCGTAAAAATACAATAATATAGCGTTTTGTATCAAAACTTGGCTCGGGTTTTCCCAAATTGCAAACCCATACAACCCAATTTTGTGGAAATTCCCGCGAGGACAGAGTCCACCTGGCCAGGCTGAGATGCGGACACCATCCAGCTCTCCTGAGCTATCAGAAGAGACTGGATGACTCCGTTGTCGACGCCTGCCCGGGATGTAACACAGCACCCCATACCATTAAACACATCATAGAAGACTGCATTTCACACAACCACTTACGCCAACCACACAATCTACACTCAATGAGAGCTCTGTGGGAAAGCCCGATCGTGGCCATGGCCTTTCTCAGGGGCTCGGGGCTGTTCGGCCAGGCAGCTTAGGGAACAACAACAACAACAACAACCCAATTTTGTGAATACCCGAGCCAACTTTTGACGAAAGCTGGCTCGGATTTCACGGGGTGGAGTGGGTAGCCTAATATTTCATGTTATAAAAATAGTCAACTTTGGGAAGACATTAGCCTAACCCAACAACCTTACCTAACCTATCCTAGTATTATGGGTGGGGGCTGCTGCCCCCACACCCCCGCTGGTTGGGTTAGACTATTATTTTTTTTTTTTTTTTTAATGTTCTAGGCTAACCTAACAACCTTACCTAACCTAACCTAGTACAGTATATGGGTGGGTTACTTTTTTTTTTTTTTTTTTTTTTTTTTATCAGCTATTAGCCTAACTTAACAACCTAACCTAACCTGTACATGCACGATATAACTACACCCAATACGCCCCAAATAAACTTAGCCTCCTATGCAGATGACATAACACTCACATGCACACACCATGACCCAAAAAGAGCAACAGATCTCCTTCAACCCTATCTCAACACACGACATGGCTGGTGCACTACAAACAGACTTAATCTAGCCCCAGCCAAATCCACCGCAACCCTGCTCACAAGTTGGACAGGAGAACACGAATACATCCCTCATCTCACCATAAACAACACACCCCTAACACATACACACACACCCAAAATCCTAGGAGTAACATATGATACTCATATGACATTCAAACAGCACACCACAAACATTAAAAAGAAACTGACACCCAGACTTAACGCCCTCAGGTCACTTGCTCACACAAAATTTGGACACAACAAAGAAACTACCACCACAGTATATAAACAATACATAAGATCAGTGATGGAATACGCAAGCCCAGCCTGGGCTTCTAACCTAGCTGAAACACATCATAAGACCTTACAGACTATTCAAAACAAAGCCCTGAAGATCATTACAGGCTGCACAGCTATTGCACCCACAGATCACCTACATCAAGAAACCAAAATCCTCAAAGTCAAAGACCATCTGGACATGAGAGGCACTCAATTCCTGGCAGCAGCCTCCACGAACCAAGACCACCCACTAAACTACATGTCAACACACCCACAGACACCAAGAAATATCAAAACAACACCCAGCACACGGTATCACACACAATTATTGTCCTCTCTCCCTCCCTGCCCACCCCGAACCAACTTCCAGAAGCACATCCATACTCATATATCTCACCGATCCATCCACTCACTTACAGACAACACGCAGCTGCATGCACGACCTCCCGAAATCCATCCTTCCGAATCCTCCCTTCCTCGCGAGGACAGAGTCCACCTGGCCAGGCTGAGATGCGGACACCATCCAGCTCTCCTGAGCTATCAGAAGAGACTGGATGACTCCATTGTCGACGCCTGCCCGGGATGTAACACAGCACCCCATACCATTAAACACATCATAGAAGACTGCATTTCACACAACCACTTACGCCAACAACACAATCTACACTCAATGAGAGCTCTGTGGGAAAGGCCGATCGTGGCCATGGCCTTCCTCAGGGACTCGGGGCTGTTCGGCCAGGCAGCTTAGGGAACAACAACAACAACAACAACAACAACAACCTAACCTAACCTAACCTAGTATATGGGTGGGGGCTGCTGCCCCCACACCCCCGCTGGTTGGGTACTGACTGAAAAACTTATTGTTTTACAGTAGCCTAGGCCTATACATGTATTTTAGCATTTTTTTGTTTTCTCCCATATAATACATTTCAGCTCTTAATGCCATAGGCCTATATAGCAATGATGTATATGCTCTACCGGACCTATTAGGCCTAAACAGATCGATGGGCTAACTGTCGGTCCAAAACATCAGTATAACCGTGGATGGTTCAGCAGACGCGGAAACTGGAAAAAAACTTATTTTGATAAAAATTTATCATCAACCAGATACGAGTTTGGTGCGATGCGATGCGATGATGTTGAGGGATAGCCTTAAGTATCGGCCCTCGTTGGTCTTCTTACACCTTCCCCAGTTTTCTTTCTTCACTGTAGGCTAGATGTATTATTTCTTCATCTTACTGGGGTCCTAAGCCTATTTTCTATAAATTTACATGTTTTCCAAAATATATTAGGCCTAGGCCTATCACTTTTTTTTTCTTTTTTCTACTAGCCTAGGCTATTAGGCTAATCGGATTTTTTTTATTTTAATACCACAAATTTTCCGATTGTTTTTTATAAAAGAAATTGTTCATTTGCATCAATATAGCCCACAGTATAGGCTAGGCCTAGTGTTTGTAGGCCTAATAACATGTAATTAGAAATCTCGGGAAAACGAGAGGACACTCTTAAGAAAATTTACAAAGAAAGAAATAGGCTTGAGAAGGCAAAGAACTCATTTTGTGATAGAGTGGTAAATGAGTGGAACGCACTGCCCCAGTATGTAGTCGATTCCGAATCAATAAGGGAGTTTGAAAGTAATCTTGATAAAGCATGGGGAAGACAAGATTTGAAGTTTGATTATAAAACAAAAATACAGAATAGTAAAAATGTTGCGTCTGCTACCGCCGCCGCCAACACCGTGAACGACCGCAGCAGTGCAAGTACTGGTACTGAGCTGGATACACAGGCATAGTTTGCCTTTTTCCAGAGGATCTACTGTAAGAAACTGTAAGAAAACCTATTTTCCCCATTAGGCCTATTGATCGATGTTGAGACATGGCCCCGATAGTGATTTGAAAAGATATTGGTAAAAATTTACCTATGGTCCCGTTAAAATATCCTCAAGTAACTTATTAAAAACTGTTCAGGGGACTGGTTAGAACTTGTAGCATGTTTAATTGAAGGTCGGAAATCAGTATTTACTGAGAAATAAAAGTCTTAACCCTCTCACATCCTTATGACGCAGAGGTTGCCACATTAGCAATAAGAAATAGATTACTCTCACTCTTATAATTACCTCTCCAAAATTAGTTTTCTGCCCACAGCTAACTCAAAGACAACTGCTGAGGTTGAAGTAAATAAACTAAAGGTTTATAAATACAACGGACGGTAACAAAGGCTTTAAAGTATCCCTCATAGGCTCAAAAATTGCGTCAGGACGCGAGAGGGTTAAAATGCGCTATGTTTTACGGGAGGGTCTGTACGCCGCCACATACGCGCGGCCCCGCCCACTGCCCAAAATGTACAAATATTATATTAGATTAGATTAACCTAACCTAACCCTAATATAATATAATATAACATAACATAACATAACATAACATAACATAACATTACCAGGGAAAGAGAGGGCAGGGACCCTGGGTGACCCATAGCACATTTTAAGACTGTTATTTCTCAGTAACTACTGATTTCCGACATTCAATTAAACATCCTACAAGTTCTAACCAGTCCCCTGAACAGTTTTTAATAGGTTGCTTGAGGATATTTTAACAGGACCATAGGTAAACATTTATCAAGATATTAGCCTAACCTAACAACCTTACCTAACCTAACCTAGTATTATGGGTGGGGACTGCTGCCCCCACACCCCCGCAGGTTGAGTACTAATCCCTCAGTAAATAAAACCAAAAAAATGGCTGTCGATTATACGAAGGTGAAAGAAAAGTCGATGAAGTCTACGATGTTTACTCTGCAATCTTCAGCTTTGATTGTACTGTACATTGATAACAGGAAAGTACCGTATTGACAACCTTGAGTATAACTCCATTTATTTGTCACCAATTATTTTGACATATTTGAAGACAGATATGGAATCTATATGGGTAAGATCCTATGTAGCGGGAGTCACCGTATTTTGTTTGCCCATTAACTAAGGATCCTTATTTATATCCTCATATCTCTTAGTTATTTTCTTCACTTGCCTCAACAATACTAACCACGATAGCTGGGGAGGGTATGAAATATATCAGGGAAAGAGAGGGGTTGAAACACGGCGATTAACTAGAATATAGCCATCTTGATTAACCAAGCCAAGACGTTGTGTATCCTTGTTTGTGATTGGTTGTTGACTATCGTGACATCATCAGCCAAGGCGGGCCTCAGCGATGACGTCATTCCAGCCCTCGGCCAACATGTCATCATTACACCCGCTTATTTTAACACCCGCTTAATCTTACACCCTGTTAATTTTACATCAGCGGTGTACCTGTTTCACACAACATGTATTATAATGTCATTAGTGCACTGTGTAATTTGCGTCTTGATATTCAGTGTTTCTATTTATCAATACTAATTAGAATTCACCCCCCCCCCCTGTATTTGGCTCGTGAACGGTAAGGTTAATCTGCGAGAGCGGTATCGTCCCAAGATGAACTGATATATTGGTAATTATAGGGAATAGGCTCGCACCCTTATTTTTCATGTTTTTTTCCTCCAGATTTTGAGAAATGAGTGTATTCATGGTCTTAGTTATAATGCCAATGTTGGATACACGATGGGTTGAGGGGGGGCTTTGCCCCCCCCCCCTTCACCCCCCCATGAATTATTGAAATCGTCATCTATGTTGCCAGCAGGGGGTAAATATTGATTATACTGCATAAAGAAGGCGTTTGTAAACAGTGAGGATGTCCGAAAGAGCTCCGAGATTGATTAGAATGGGCGTTTTTTCGGTCAATATTAACCTCTGAAGTGCGCACGGGGGTAATTGAAAACCTCCCCCTGTGCTGACGTATTTGAGGTGTTTCCGTCACTAAAATATTCATTGTACCATTAATAGCATTAATAATTATCCATATGCGCCTATTATGGGTTGATTATAAAGGTATTAACCTGAAACAACAATAAAACGAGTGAAAACAGCGTTTGGATGGTCAAAATCGGAGATATAGCCCGCGAGTTGTATAATGTATGGGTGAGGCAAGCTACCTTCCCGCCAATTTTCCCCAAGGCCACTGCGACACAGTCGATCGATACTCTCTCTCTCTCTCTTGCACTCGATTGCCATCAGTGATGACAACACCCTGCTTGCAACTCGCTAATGTTAGCACGAAAATATACCTCAGAATAAGGGAATAATAGGGAAAAATAGGTGATAACTGAGGGATAGGAGGAAAGTGGGGAAGGAGGGGAGGTAGAGGACTGAGATTTTGCATGGCCCAGGGGCCAAAAAAATAAAAAAAAATAAAAAAATAAAAATAAATTTTTTTTTTTTTTTTCGATGTCAAAAGTTGATTTTTAATTTTACTTACTCAGGAGAGTCTTCCCGCAGTCCGCCGGGGGAACTCTTAAGAGTCTTCCCGCAGCTCCCGGGTTAAGGAGACGGACCACAGCTATTTTCAAGGATTTTATTTTTGTGGATTTGTTATTTATATGATTTATAAGGTTTCTATAATAACATTTGTTCATGGAAATTAGGGAAAATATCAAGGAAACTGGCCAACTTTTATTTAGTCATTTTGTTTTGGTGGTTTTAGCTAGTTTTCATCATTATACAGTGGTTGTCATTAATTAGAATCTCTGGGAAAAAACGTTTTCCCCATTATCCAACAATCTTAAGATACGGCCCCCGATAGTGGGGAGGGCTATGAAGTACAAGGAAATTGAGGGGTAAAAGACGAAAATAAGGGTTAATATTAGTGTAACCTAACAACCTTACCTAACCTAACCTAGTATATTAGGTGGGGGCTGCCGCCCCCACACCCCCGTTGGTTTGGTATTTAATTAATAAAAGATTGACGGTCTCCAAAAGAGATAATTATAAGAGTGAGAGAACTCTATTTCTGGGCTGGTGCCCAACCCCGAAAGGGGTTGAAATAGGGGAGCTATCCCCCCGCCAAAGGCGGCTTTCTAGGGCCTTTCCTAGCTGATGCTGAGAGGATTGGGTTCTAGTCATGTGGTGATGGGCTGGTCTATCAGAGTGAGAAATGAGCGATCTCTGCCATACCCATAGCTTACTCTGACTGTTCCTTTTACTTATATATTTTCTAGATTTCAAGTGACGGCGTCTCTTCCGTGAATTGACCTCCCAATCTATCAAGATTGGAAGCCAAAGCGTCACATTTTTTCCTTTGCCCCTCAGCTTTCTCTTCATAATTGCTGAAGGGCACAGGGCCCTGGGTGGGGTTTTGGTTTCCCGGGCGTTTCTGTACCCTCCTCAGCTCCCCGCCATGGAGTGGCTTCGGTCACCCATGCTTTATTGTGGTCGGCTGGGAGGGTTCTGTGGGGGCGCTCGGTTATGGCCTTGGTCTTGCTCGGGGCCTTGGGGCTGTTCGGCCAGGCAGCTTGGGGAACAACAACACAACAACAACTCTATTTCTTATTGCTAATCTGGCAACCTCTGCGTCATATGAGTCTGAAGGGGTTAAGTGGGCTAAGAGTTAATCAACATGGCTAAATTGCAGATAATGTTTCAACATCACTTTTTCTTTGATATAATTCATGCCCTCTGCACCTATATGGGTTATTATTGACGAGGTAAGTGAAGGAAATAAGTCTGTATTGAGGATATACATTAAAGATTCCGTGGTAAACGTAGCCTAGGCTTGGACCCAAATAACGACGGTATAAAACCCTTACCCTTGGTGTACTGGAGAATAATGGTCTGCAGCCAAATTAACACAATGCCGCTGGAAGCTCCGTTCGTAATCCCGTTAAATAGAAGATGTAGGTGATTTCATAAAGCAAAAACACTTCACTATTCATTGAACAACAGTTCCACCATTTCAAATATGGCCGACTGGCCAGACTCCGAGAGATTATAAACACCAAGGATAATAAATGAATCAATGTGACGTCGTAGAGGGATTGAGAAACAAAAGAGGCTCATTATATGGACTGACATGTATTTCTACACCCGTTAAAATATCGCGAGAATTTGTGACGTCACCGTCTAGAGTCTAGACAGTGACGTACTCCCACAACAACCATTCATATGCCATCATCGCTCGTGATGTCACACCCAGTTTATTGACCAATAGAATATCAGTATACAACTCGACTCGCCTCCACTCGTCGTCCACCAGCTGAGCTGGGAAATTGTAGAAAGTGAGTCCACAGATGCCTGCCCTCTAATTATTCATTTACCAAGTATATTTTCCATTTATAGTATACTACGAAGCAACATAGATAATACATATTGGGAGGTTTGACACTCTCCCAATACCAAAGAAGGAAAACCTTCTATTTGGTTCGTAGCCTCGGAGTATCCAACGTAGAGCTATATACATCTCGTATAATTCCGTTCCGTTGTGGAGCGGGTAATTATCGTAATCCATAGCGTGATTAATCGATAACATCTAGAGTAGCACCTACTCTCTCTACTAGGTATGTTGTACACACTTTTGAGGCTACTATTAAAAGGAAAAACTGAAATATTGATGAGAAAGAAAAGACAAAATTGTAGAATATTGTAGAATATTGTCCATCCTTGTGAATCCTCGAAGGAGGAGAACGGGCGCTATATAAGTAACCAGAAGATTATTATTATTATTATTATCCTATCTGGCTCCCTAAGCCGCTGTCACGGGCCCACCGCACCATACAACCAGGTTTATTAGATCATCTAGATATCAAGTTAAAAATACAAGATTGGATGGGCAGGGGTACGACGTGAGGGCGGGATACAGTACTATTTATTAGTGGCCCCTCCATCATTGACGAACATGCCTATTACATAAGGCACCCTCTTCAAACACTCATCCGCCGTAGTTTTGAATCTACCGCGCAGAGCATCTAAAATATGAGGAGCCTTCATCATGAGCGCACGCGACCTCACTCATGGCTTCAGTCATTATGAATTGGGTTCTTACTACGAAAAAACTTCGTAAAAAATAAAAACAAAAAGAAAATAAGAATAACTATTCAATAAGCTTTCCATAATATCGTGGATGTACTTGTGTGGATCTTTGACCAGACGCTGACTCAGGCGTCATTCTTCCTTCTCTGCTCTGTGCTCAGCCTGCCCGGACGTGTCTCCCTACGCTCCGCTGGTTCCGCATTTGTTGCGTCCCTAGTGAGTTTTTTCTCATTTGTTTACTCCAGGATGTATCGAGTAAGGTTAGGATATGCGTAGCAGGAGTGTCCTGGGCTGGTTGCCCGCAGTGCAGTGTATTTTGGGTCGTGTGTTTGGGGCATCTATTTCGGATGTACCCTCGTGGTCCTGTTGTGGACTTGTGAACTTTTTCACTGTTAGCTAGCTTTGTGATGCAGGCGACTTTCATTACGCGTTATTATTGCTTCCTTTTATCTTTCTGATGAGGTAGCTTATGTTTACTGACGTTCACAGCGTATTTTTCTTCACTTAGTGAAGTTTTTTCTGGGTCCCGAGTCAGTTCTTCCCTTTGTCAGAAGTGTTTGCTACAGTGGTGTGTTGACGGTGGTTCCTGTTGTGATATAATTCAGTGCTTTTTGTTTATATTACGACATGCTTACTTTTATGTCCGTCTGCCTAGGCCTAGCCAGCCTCTCGTAGCTTTGCCACATGTACAAGTGTTCTTGATTTATGTTATAAATATGTACTACTGTGTCATGTGTGTCCTGGGTTAGTTGTGTATTGGCTAATCCCACGGACTATGTATGTGCCCTGGTTTAGTTGTGTATTGGCTAATTCCTCGGACTATGTTGGGCCCGGCGTTAGTTGTGTTTTGGCTACGCCTCGGTCCTGTTTTGCGTTCAGATGGTATCTGGACGGGGTGGGTTATTTCCGGCGGGTTTTTCTCGGTTACACCATGAAAAACCCGGCTGGTTGCCGAGTTTTAGCCATGCGTGGTTTAAAAACAGGCTTGTTTCCCCGGCGAGTGGGTATCTGTGGCTCCCCAGGACTGCGTCTCTGTGGTGCCTGTTTCAGGCCCCTTATGAATCCTGGCGGGATGGCTGTACCCATCTAACAGTGTTCATACGGACACGTGTTTGTAGTTTTTTCGGTTTTGCAAAGCCAATAAAAAACCTAAGCTGTTGTTGTTTTTCTTCCCCGGCGATCTTTTACAAAGAAGTGGGGATAGGATTGGTTGGGGTTAACGTTAAATCACCCGGCGGGTGCAACCTGGAAGGGTGGGATGAACGAATTTACAATAGAAATTCAGTTTAGTTGACCAAACTTTGAGGGATGCATTGTGTATCACCTTCAACATACGGCGAATTAAGGCACAATTGGGGTTAACGTGTTTATACTATTCTTCACACCCGGCGGGTGCTCCCTGGAAGGGTGGGAATAACGAATTTTCAATTCAGTTAGTTAACCAGACAATTGAGGGATACGTTTTGTATCGCCGCCTTCAGCTTAAGGCGTAATTGAGGTTAACAGTTTTTTAAACTAATATTCACGCCCGGCGGGTGCTCCCTGGAAGGGTGGGAATAACGAATTTACAATTCAGTTAGTTAACCAGACAATTGAGGGGTACGTTTTGTATCGCCGCCTTCAGCATACGGCGATCTAAAAAGATACTTCGGGAGAAATTAGGTCTCGTATATGCGTCAGGCGTCCCAGTTTTTTATCTACGAGATGATTCGGGGGTCGGCGTCTTTTTTAGGGGGTTTTCCATAATTGAATCTTGAAACAAACACCACCGGAAAGACTAAAATCAATTATAAACGCCATGCGGGTCTTTATATTATGTCAGAGGGTATTCATCAATCTTTTTGGACAAGTTAAGATAATTTGAAATCTTTTACTTAGGAACCCCACCGCGTAGCGAGCCGTAGTCGTTGTGGATTGCGTCTCGTTACCCGGCGGGTTATTTAACACTTGTGTGCGGACATGTTGGATTAACCCTCCAGCCCCGGCTATGTATTATATATATATTCCTCGAAACCCGGGTGTTTTGGCCGAAAAACGTCTAGGCTAGGCTACCGTATATTCGTTAATCAGACTGCTTCCCGCATTCCCGCGCATCCCCAAGCGTAGCTGTGTTATTTACCTGTAGAATGGCATTAAGTAGAGCTCTCTAAGTCAACTGGGTGAGCTGTGATGATGATTTCATTGGAGATAACTTTATGGCCAAAACAGCCACTTTACACCACTTTTCGATACTTAACAACAACATACAGGCACACAAGAACAAGCGACGCTCTCCTTCTTGTGGCCGGAGATGCGGAGCGTCGGTCCAGCCGGCTGTTGTTTACATGCGTCGGACCGACGCCTCGCACAGCAAGCTCACAGGCTGTGACGTCATGGGTGTATAAGAGACCTTCCGGGTACCTGTTATATGCTTTTTTATGGGTGTTCAAGAGGTCATCCGTGGTGAGAGGGTTAATGCTCTCACTAAATTTTTTGCCCAACAGCCGGAGACTCCTACAGTGGACCCGGGAGCTCCTATGACAGGTTCTAACGTCCGGCCTCTGATGACTTCTATTGCTTTGACTCAGATCCCTCACCCTCCCGCTATATCACCATCGGTGGTCACTAGGCCTGCTACGGCGGCACTGACTACTTCGAATGTAAGGGTTATAACGGATGTCAATCCACCCCCTTTAGATAGAGCACCTATGAGAAAGGTAGCTATGCCCTTACTGTACAGCCCAGATGAGTCATGGGTTCACTTGATCCCCACTAATCCAGGGGTCGCTCAACCTACCTTGTCAGGGGAACTTCCGGTCCCACGTGAGTGGGTAATACAAGAAATAAATCTAAAAAATTAAGGGCCTTGGATACTTTGGGGAATGTACTAGATGTTAATGTTAAGGCCATTCCTAATTATTATCACCAGGACTATTTTGTTTATACTGCTAAACCTGCCCTGCCCCCTGCCTCAGCTTCGAAACTGTTTTCTGACTGGTCCAAGCACGATGGTTTTAATGACATAAAGACACTGTCAACCCTCACACCAGAACTTGATTTGCGAACTGTCAGAGACTCAGCCACTCATCCAGTTTTGAAGGTGGGGCAGTTGGGTCCGGGACCTTGGGTGGATTGGGAGACGGAGGCTCAGAACTTTGCGACCACCTTCACCTTAAAAAACTTCCCACCAGATCCCTCAGGATAGTCATTCTTGGTTTTCAATGCCAGTGTGTTCTGCCGGCGGAGTCCCTTCGGCTTTGTTTGATTTCTTAGCTGCCCCCAAAATCAATTTATGTGAACTCAAGGATCCTTTCACTACCCCTACCCGTACTCACCTAGACCGAGAATTTAGGCTATGGGGGAAAGCATTTCGCCTGTTCTCACAGTACATTGTGACGCAACAGGTGGCTAAATCGATGCTCCGGTCCCCTCAGGCAATCGCAGATGCGGATGCTAGAAGATCGGTTGAACTGTCTCGGCGACTGCTCCTTCAGTCGTCAATTCAGTCATTGGGTGACATCCGCACAGCCTTGCTTGAGGCGGTGCGAGCACGACAAGATCTCAGGATGTCCTTAGTAGGGCGGCTTCCTGATCGTATTGCGAATCAGGTGGTCATGTCACCAGTGCTCACTCCCTCTTTAATGTCCCCTGAGGTGTGAAGAACCGTTTTTAATATGGCTCAGGCCTTTAAACATAGTCCCGCCCTTTCTAGGAAACCTGCCTTTAACTTCTCCAAACCCAAGCCAGTCGCAAAAGCACAGCCGGGGGGATCTAAGCCCTTTCATCTACCTAAGTCCTCCTCCACTCAAGGTCAGTACAGGTACAAACAGGGTAAGTTTACAGGTCAGAAAGGACGAGGCTATAATAAACCAGGTCAGGGCACGTCTTCTGCCAACGCCAGCCAGCCGGCGAAGCGTCCACCACCACCACCTCCACCACCATAAAAAAACTAATGTCTCTCTCATTCCTGGGGCCGGTCTTAAGGCGGGTGGATCCGAGGGTAGTACAGCCGGCGAACCCTTGTCTGCTAACTGGGTCGTTCCGAACGTGTCGCTAAGCATGGCCGTTAAACACTTGGGCAAGGATGGTGGCACGCAAAGGCATCACTTGGCAGTGGCTCCGGCGACCTCGTTTAGGTCAGCCGACAACGGCGAATCTAGTTTCTTTAGAGGTGGAGTCACTGGTCACGGAAATGATAGCCAAGAATGTCATCATCCCGGTCCCTCAAAATTACCCAGTCTTCACATCCAAGCTATTTTTGGTTCCCAAAAGGGACAGTGTTCAGATGAGACCCGTCGTAGACCTGTCGTATCTGAACCTTCACATTCACAACGAGTCATTCAGGATGTTAACAGTGCACCAAATCAGGCTAACACTTCCGCCGGGAGGTTGGATGTGTTCCTTAGACCTGACAGACGCTTATTGTCTCGGTAAACAAAAGATTTCAAAGATTTCTGGCCTTACGGATCAGGGATCAAAACTATGTCTTTCAGAGGATGCCATTCGGTTTGAACCTGGCGCCTCGCTTATTCACGAAATTAGTCCGGCAAGCACTGATGCCATTGTTACAACAAGGGATCAGGATTTTATGGTACCTAGACGACTGGCTGGTGGTGGCACAGACAGAGCAAGTATGCATAAATCATGTCAACATAACATTAAAACATGTCAAAACTCTAGGGTTCAAGGTAAATCTGGTAAAGTCAAACCTTGTTCCCTCACGAGTAGTTCAGTGGATAGGGCTGGTTTGGGACACAGCTGCTCTCACTCTGAGTCAGAGTGTGGACAATCGGAACAGATTTCGCAGGAAACTGTTCAGGTTCCTTCACAGTCTGACTACGACACGCAGAATCTGGGAGTCTCTGGTCGGCTCTCTCAACTGGATTCAACTAACGGTAATGTTGGGCCGGTTGAAAGTAAAGCGTTTAATATTGGAGGGCAACAAATATTTTCCGCTATTGCCGGCGACAAAATTATGGCCCATACCAAAATTAATCCACAACTTACTAGCGGTCTGGGCGAAGAGGGAAATGTTGCACTCAGTAATGTCATGGACCTTTCCTCCGCCGACGGTATGGGTAGACACGGATGCGTCAGGAACGATAGGTTGGGGTTTTCAGTCAAACCAAGGGCACCAGGGTCAAGGGCTTTGGTCCCATTTCGAAATCTCCCACATCAATGTCAGAGAATTACTAGTCCACTTATATTTCCTTCAGGCTCACGGCTCTACTTTACGGGGCTAGTCGGTGGCCTTCAGAATGGACAATCTGAATGCGGTTCACTGTATTCAGAAACAAGGGTCAACGAGATCTCAAGTTGCTAAACGTGTCAGAAGAGATTTTTACTCTAGCCAACAGGCTGGACATTCATCTTCATGCATCTTATCTCCCAGGCGTAGCAAACGTCTGGGCAGACGCTCTGTCTCGGAGACAGAGCACAACAGTAGAATGGGCGCTCAAGCAACCCATTTTCAACCAAATGATTGCAGAGCTTTACCATCCACAAGTGGATCTGTTCGCGTCCAAGGAGACTCACAAACTCCCACTATACCTCACCCGCCGGACGATAACGCCGGCAGGGGGGCCAGACGCCCTGGTGACAGACTGGAACAGGTGGAGTTCCATCTATCTGTTTCCGCCGCCAGACGCGTCTCTAATGTGCCATGTAGTAAACAAACTACGAGGTTATCGGGGCTTAGTCTCGATAATCGCGCCCCTGTGGCCGGCGCAGTTGTGGTACCAGCAATTGAAAACGTGGTGCCCGGACCCGGTGTCGCTCCCGGTCGGGTTTTTCCACTTAGACACGATTGGCAACCTAGCGACCTCGCTGACTTTTGCATTATGGACATTCAGGAGGCCAAGTGGCTAGCACTGTATGGTAGAGAGGTGGCCAATAAATTATTGAATCAATATACTCAGTCTACAAAACGACAGTACCAATCGCATTGGCAAGCCTTTACTTCTTGGATCCTTAGAACAGAACAAACGGTGCCCTCGGTGGCTTTAGTTTTTAATTATTTAAATTATCTGTTTGAGCAGAAACGTTTATCATTCTGTGGTAACGTTAAAAAATCACTTACCAGCGATTAGAATACCATTTTGGGACCTTACCGGTCTCTCCATACCAGTTGCGGAGGAAACAGGTTTTATGAGGGCATGTTTTAAACTCCGTCCACCTCCCCGTCAGCTCATGCCTACTTGGTTTCTGGACAAAGCATTGTCATTACTTCACTCCCGTCTGTACCAAAATACTATAGATTTTACATTACTCTTAAAAAAGGCGATATTCCTTTTGGCTTTGGCCACAGGGAACAGAGTGTCAGAGCTGACGGCGATGAGCAACACACCTAATTGCCTCAGGTTTGGTAGGCTTAATGATTGTATTCACATTGCACCTTCCCCAGGGTTTGTAGCCAAGAATGAGCACAGTGCACACATGTTTTCTGAGTTCACTGTACCGGCGTTGAAAAGGGGAAAGGTGCACCATAATTTATGTCCAGTGCAAGCTCTAACCAAATATTTGAGGGTAGCTCCTCTAAACCCCCAAGGTGCTTTATGGGTGGTAAGTACGGGTAAGCGCTTACTGAAGCGTAGATTGGCTTCTCTTTTAGTCGAGGTCATTAAAGAGAGTAATCCCGGCGTTGTGGGTAGGGCCTACGATTTACGCAAATGGGCAGCCTCTTTGCGTTTCCTTAAGAATTTTTCTGTGGAAGATATTACGTCCACGCATTTGTGGGCCTCTAATCATACGTTTTTGACTCGGTACCTGTCAGTAGCTCTAGACAAACCTTCCTTGCCATGTATAGCTTTAAGGCAGAGGGTCTAGGTGTCCCTTAAGTCATTTTTTGTTTTAATTTCAAGGAAAGGGGGGGGGGGGGGGGTGCAGTCAGTGTAACATAGGACACCCTAGACCCCGCCGGAGTATAAAGAGATGTGATACAAGTATGAGTAATGTGATATGAAAATTTCTCTGTTCTATTCAGGGCGGGAAATTGTGCTAGTACAATGTTAGTACAAACAACAGTGTTGTTATAATAGTTTTGGCTGTAAAAGCAATTTAGTTTTAAGTATTGGATATATTTTGCAAAATATTTCCACGAGTATTATGGGGTTATATGTGCACATGTAAACTTATAAGTTTTTATTTTTCACCACTTATGTTGAGTGGGGTGCCTTTTTAACTTACAGATCTGTTCGCAGAGTCTCAAGAGTTAACCTTTTGTATCAAGCAAGCATCTTTGAAGCACGCCCCTGCTTGACCCCCTTTTTGTATATATGTGCTGCGCCATTAAATATATATTTTTTTCAAAGTAAGAGTACTATGTGGTTGTTTGATTATCTGCTTTTCTAGAGTTATGATATGATTACGAATGTCCCCCTCCAGTCTTAGAAATCAGGCATGTTCGTCAATGATGGAGGGGCCACTAATAAATTATAGGTTTGATTCCTGTAAGGAGATATAGAAAACCTAATATTTAGTAGTGGCCCCGTAATCATTGACGACTGGGGCCCTCCCGACCATCCCTTCCCATTCGTTGATGTACAGTAAACTTCCGTTAATTCGAAGGGCAGCGGACCGTCCCTCGTTCGGATTAGTGGATTTTTCGGATTATCGGACTTTACCCCTATGAACCTGTGTTTGACGAAAACATTGAAGCATTAGGCCACCCAAATGACACAATGGTGCACACACACATATCATATGTTCATGAAATCACTTCAAAAGTTTACCATTGTCATTGTAGCCTATTACCTACTTCAAAACATTCAGATTAATGGTCAAAGGAATCTGCTGCTATAAACATCTTCTTCCGTCTACTAGCGAGTTTGTCTTGCTGCTCTTGAAGATCAGATCAGATGTGGTTCGGGAAGTAATGCCTTAACAACGGCACTTCCCTGAGAGGTTCTTGTAATTTTCATTTTGTGATTTTCCTTTTGTGACGTGCTCTGTTATATTATATTGTATTGAAAGCACCCTTGTCTTGTTGTCTTGAAAGCACCCTTGGGACGCTCCGATCACTGAACTATAAATAGTAGCGTATCGGAACGTCCAAAGGTGCGTTTTCAAGCTCAAGACTAATACGTCCAAAGGTGCGTTTTCAAGCTCAAGACTGAATGCGCTTGCAGAAAATGCGGTGCAAGCCAGTAGCGCATCGGAGCGTCCCAAGGATGCGTTCAAGAGCAAAACAAACTCTCTAGCAGACGATGTGGAAGAAGAAGAAGAAGAAGGTGTTTACATTTATATCAGTAGCTTCCTTTGACCATTAATCTGAATGTTTTGAAGTAGGTAATAGGCTACAATGACAATGGTAAACTTTTAAAGTGAATTCATGAACATATGATATGTGTGTGCTCCATTATGTGTCATTTGAGTGGCCTAATGCCTCAAAAAGGGGACTTTGGGACTTCTTGAAATTCGGACCATCGGGTGAATTCGGATTTGGCCTCAAATTGAAAAATTCGGACTATTGGGAGATTCGAATCATCGGTCGTCGGATTAACGGACTTTTACTGTATTAACCCGGGAGCTGCGGGGAGACTCTTAAGAGTTCCCCCGGCGGACTGCGGGAAGACTCTTAAGAGTAAGTAAAATAAAAAATCAACTTTTGACATCGAAAAAAAAAAAAATTATTTTTATTTTTTTATTTTTTTATTTTTTTATTTTTTTTTGGCCCCTGGGCCATGCAAAATCTCAGTCCTCTACCTCCCCTCCTTCCCCACTTTCCTCCTCTCCTTCAGTTATCACCTATTTTCCCTATTATTCCCTTATTCTGAGGTATATTTTCGTGCTAACATTAGCGAGTTGCAAGCAGGGTGTTGTCATCACTGATGGCAAGCGAGTGCAAGAGAGAGAGAGAGAGTATCGATCGACTGTGTCTCAGTGGCCTTGGGGGAAATTGGCGGGAAAGCAGTTTGCCTCACCCATACATTATACAACTCGCGGGCTATATCTCCGATTTTGACCATCCAAACGCTGTTTTCACTCGTTTTATTGTTGTTTCAGGTTAATACCTTTATAATCAACCCATAATAGGCGCATATGGATAATTATTAATGCTATTAATGGTACAATGAATATTTTAGTGACGGAAACACCTCAAATACGTCAGCACAGGGGGACGTTTTCAATTACCCCCATGCGCACTTGTTAGGTTAAGGATTTTGGTTTACTTGATATGTCAGTGAAGGAAGAATGACGCCTGAGTCAGCGTCTGGTCAAAGATCCACACAAGTACATCCACGATATTATGGAAAGCTTATTGAATAGTTATTCTTATTTTCTTTTTATTTTTATTTTTTACGAAGTTTTTTCATAGTGAGAACCCAATTCATAATGACTGAAGCCATGAGTGAGGTCGCGTGCACTCATGATGAAGGCTCCTCATATTTTAGATGCTCTGCGCGGTAGATTCAAAACTACGGCGGATGAGTGTTTGAAGAGGGTGCCTTATGTAATAGGCATGTTCGTCAATGATTACGGGGCCACTACTAAATATTAGGTTTTCTATATCTCCTTACAGGAGTCAAACCTATAATGACGTTGAATACTCCAAGGCTACGTACCAAATAGAAGGTTTTCCTTCTTTGGTATTGGGAGAGTGTCAAACCTCCCAATTTAGTAGTAGCCTCTACGTCTCCAACGTAGAGCCAGAGTACCAAATTGGAGGCGGACTTCCAAGCTGAAAACACAAACTTTAGCAAATAGTAACCATCAGGATCAATGAAAGACAGACGTATAAACTAGAGAGTTTAAGAAAGCTTGTACTGACAGGTGCATATCAAGAGAATCAGGTACAGTCATGTCGTAATCAATTGGATAACTTAACTGATGATAAAGAATGATGTATTT
>JBAKBP010004731.1:79520-127020 GCA_037953745.1 Lithodes maja | reverse complement strand
GTACATTTGTCATTTAGCATTTCACTGTCATACCTTTAGCCTGCTTCTATTCTACCTTATTAGAGGCTTAATATTAACGTAGTTTCTTGAGTATTGCATTTCTTTAGTCATAACGTAACCTATAAATGTCTGAGGGAGTTTAGCCTCATAGCCTACCCCTGTTGTACACTTTCGCCGAGTTAAGGTACCTCGTTACCATAGACGATAACTCTGTAGGGCGTTGGTGCTTTTGTTGTCTGGAGCATATAGTATTTGGGACTGGAATCGAGCGTGTCGTTGTCACATAAGCCATTTCTGTCCTACGATCAAGAATCCCGAATATGTATTGCCGATCCAGCCGTAACAAAAAATGGCGACCTTGCACAAGATTCAGTAGTATCCTATCACATGTTTTTTGGAGAACTATTCTATGCTACCTAGTAGAGCTGGCTAGAATTTTCTTGCATATTGGAGGAATTTTTATTGTGTCATTATTGTATTGGTGGACTTGCAGATTGTTTCGTTGGGGGTGTCTAGAGTAGAGTCATTCAAGCATCTTTAACATTTTGTGAGTCGAGACTGCAATTAGTAATAAGCACTTCTTTTTTTTTATGAACAGCAATTGTATAACCAGCACTATGTCTAATGACTCATCATTTACGGGGGAGGATAACACGGTGCAGCCTAGTAACCAGCAAGTACAACAGATGTTTAGGGAGGGGAGTGTTATAAGTGGAGAGAGGGATGCCCGGGCATTTTTGCAGACACCTTTGACCGAACAGCGCCTGCAGGCTATTGATTGTTACGGTCTTCGCTGTTTAGCCACGGTTTTGGGGCGGGACTGTCCTGACAGTTGGCCCAAGAAGAATTTGGTGGCATGTTTGTTGGGTGATGGCGATGGGGCGGTGGGTGGAGTGGGGTCTTGGGGGGTTCCCTCCAAGCCTCCATTCCACTCTACCCCTGAGCTGGGCCCTCAGCCAGCGAGTCTTAGCACGATGCAGCAGGAGGGTTCTCAAGGGCAAGCTGGCTTACCCGTAAACACGTCTCGGTGTGGATCCCCCATTTTGTGCTCTCCCCCCCCAGGCCTGTCTCCTGAGATGTTATTTCAGCTAGAACTAGCTAAGTTTAAGCTGCAGGAGACTCAGATACAACAGGCTAGTATAGAACGGATTAAGCTGCAGGAGACTCAGATACAACAGGCTAGTATAGAACGCATAGAGGTTGCTAGAATCCAAGCCAATCAGGATGCAACCAGGTACCAGGCTGAAATGGATGTCGAGAAGTCTAGAGTAGAGACCACGGGGCGTCATCTCGGTGGTGGGCACCGGGTTACAGACTCACTTTCGCATTTAATTAAGTTAGTACCCGCATTTGATGAGACAGCAGTGACTGAGTTTTTTGCTCGTTTCGAAAAGAAGTGTCGTGAGTATGACTGGCCGGAGGTTAAATGGGCAGCATTAGTTTCATCACGTCTAGTGGGTAAGGGGTTGAAAGCCTACGATGCACTGTCACTGGACGAGAGTGTAGTGTATGGACTGGTGAAGGAGGCTGTGCTCCGGGCCTACGAACTGCAACCCGAAACTTATAGATTGAAGTTCCGTGGCGTGAATAAGAAGAGCGACGTCAGTTTTATGGAGCACGCACGGGACTTAACAGATGCAGGTAATAACTGGTTTCGGTCCGAGCACGCAGAGTCGGCTGAGGAAATTAAGCAACTTTTCTATCTGGAACAGTTTTACAAATGTACTGGAACCGATCTAACGCTGAACATTAAGGACAAATGTCCCAAGACAGTAGAGGAGGCTGCCAAGATGGCAGACCTCAGATTATCATTGATTCGTGGTTGCGGTGCCGCTCAGAGGGCTGAGTCAGGGCAGAAGGGGCGCTATACCCCACCCACCAGAGTTTTCGATAATAACAAATCCTATGACACACATAACCACACTAAATGCATTGCACCTAATAACACCTACAAACACAAGCCTCTCCCGTTTACTAAAGGTCAGGCCCCTTCTTCGCCCGCACAAGGGAAGAAGCCCATTGGGGATGTGAAATGTTACAAATGTCAGAAGCTAGGCCATTATTCACGTGAGTGCCCTAGTAACACTCCCGCTAAGCCGGTGTCATTGGTTCACAGTATCGGTGTGTCTCTGAAGGCTGCAGCAACTGCCCGGGGTAGGTTGTCAGCAGCTGAGGCACACGCGGTAAAGAAGCGTACGGAAGGCTCGACACCTGTCCGGGACACTTTCTGTAGCCATCGGGGACACGGGTTTGTGAGCTGGGGGAGTGAACTACGGAGGGTTGACTTGCTGAGGGATACGGGGGCTTCGCAAACTTTGTTGAGGAACTTCACAGGGAAACCGATAAATGCGGCCAGAGTTGTTGTGGTGCAGGGTATAAATGCTACGAGGTCATACCCACTTGTGAGGTTGGAGTTGAGAGTGGGAGAGGTGTGCAGGGAGCTGGATGTAGGGATCGTTGAGTGTTTGCCAGTTGAGGGCGTCGACCTTCTTCTCGGCAACGACTTTGCGGTGCCCACTTCCGGGACTCCACCCTTAGTCGTTGCCGAGAGGGCGGCCGACGTGGATGGTGAGAATCGGGAATGGGTTGGGAGGTGCCAACAGGATGAGATGGCCTGTGTGGTAACCCGATCTCGCTCTGCGGCTCCTGCACAGCCTAGCACTCAACCTCGGGGACAGTGGAGGAAGGATCAGGAGAAGGTTGCTAAGGGCAGGAAAAGGGACATTGATTCTGCTGCACTTCTCGGTGATTCGGTACTTGGACCTATAATAAACACGGGAGTTGACTCTGGCCCAGATATGGTGTGTAACAAGGCAGAGTTGGGTAAGACTTCGCGTGAGGCAAGAGCTGTAGCGAGAGCCACTAAGGCAGTAGAGCCTACTAGCCGGGGTAATGTCTTATTACAAAACCATCTTGATGCATTGACGCCCAGGGACATTAGTGAGCAGCAGCTGCAAGACGCTAGCCTAGCTCGTTATAGCAATGGTGCCATAGAGTTGGAGGAAGATGGGGATGCGAAGCCGGGAGATTTCTTTAGGCTCAACAGGATATTGTACCGCAGATTTCTAGACCCCAAATCGAAGTGGGAGGGCGGTGCGAGGGTAGTAGACCAGGTGGTTGTTCCAAATAAGTATAGAGAGTCCTTATTGTGTCTGGCGCATGATGTGCCGGTGGCGGGTCATTTGGGGGTAACAAAAACATTGGCGGCATTGGGCAGGTTTTTCTGGTGGCCTGGGGTCAAGGCTGATGTCTGTGCAGGGGTGGCTGGGTGTGCGACCTGCCAGACAACGGGGAAGCCTAACCAGACCATCCCGAAGGCACCCTTGTTTCCCATACCTGTCACCGGGCCTCCGTTCAGCAAAGTTGTAGTAGATTTGGTTGGCCCTTTCCCACCTACTAGTAGTGGCAATAAATTCCTGTTGACAATCATGGATGTGGCTACGAGATACCCGGACGCATACCCCATGAGAAACGGCTCGGCAAAGGCAGTTGTTAAAAACTTATTATTGTTCTGTTCCCGTTATGGATTTCCACGTGAGGTGCAGTCAGACCAGGGGAGCAATTTTACATCCAAATTGTTCAAGCAAACCCTTCAGTTGCACGGTATATGTTCTGTAGTGTCGTCAGCCTACCATCCCGAGAGTCAGGGAGTCTTGGAGCGGTGGCACTCGACCCTGAAGAGTATGCTACGCTGTTACTGTGCTGAACATGACACTGATTGGGATTTGGGTCTGCCGTATGTTCTGTTCGCTGCACGTGAAGTCCCAGGAGAGAGCCTGGGGTTCAGTCCAAATCAACTAGTCTTTGGCCATAATGTGAGAGGACCTTTAAGTATGGTGAAAGAGATCTGGGAGGGCGAAGAGAAGCCGGGGTCTGTACTTAAATATATCCTTGAGAGCCGGGAGAGACTTATAGGTTGCATGGCAGCGGCAGGTAATAACTTGGTTAATGCACAGGCGGTCATGAAGCACCAGTATGACGCCAAGGTGAAGCTTCGGGAGTTTTCGGTGGGTCAGGAGGTAATGTTGCTTTTACCTTTGCCTGGACACCCCCTTTCTGCCAAGTTTATTGGGCCGTATGTGGTGGCTAAGAAACTGTCCGACCTTGATTATCTCGTTGCAACACCTGACCGTAGAAAAAAACATCAGTTATGTCATGTTAACCTCATGAAAGAGTATGTGAGACGCCCCTCAGAGCCTCTCACTGTCCCTGTGCTGGCCTGCAGCGGCCAGGGTGGAGAAGGAGGTGGGGACAGTCATGCTGCTGAGGAGGATAGCTGGGACTGTGTCATTTCCGCGGAACAGTGGGCGGGGAATACTGAACAAGAGGCTAGGCAAGCTGTAAGTCACCTGCCTGAGCACCAGGGTGCTGCTGTCCTAGGCCTGTTCAGGTCATACCCCTCTGTTTTCGCCGAACACCCAGGTCTCACTACTCAGGTAACGCACGACGTGGACGTCGGTGACAATGTGCCCTTCAAGTCAGTGCCCTACCGTGTGCCCCCGGTAAAGTTGCCAGCTTTACGGGAGGAGTTAAAGTACATGGTTGAGAGAGGGATGATCACTGAAGGTTATGTGAAGTGGACATCACCCGTCACGTTGCAGCCAAAACCTGACGGCAAGGTGCGGTTCTGCATAGATTTTCGTAGGCTAAATGGCTTGACCACTACCAACCCTTACCCTTTGCCTCGAGTTGACGACAGCGTGGACAAGATAGGGAATGCAAAGTACCTTACTAAAATTGATCTTGTAAAAGGCTACTGGCAAGTACCCCTGTCGGACCGAGCTAAGCAAGTTTGTGGTTTTGTGGTAGATGGCAAGACCTACCAATGTAACGTAATGCCTTATGGGCTTAAGAACGCACCTGCCACGTTTCAGAACCTGATGAACGATATTTGTGACGAAATCCCTAACTGCACGGTCTACCTTGATGACGTGATAGTGTATGATGACAATTTTGAAAATCACCTAAGGCACTTAGAGACCCTGTTTGGGAAGTTGCACGATGCTGGGCTGGTGGTGAACCTGAGGAAGTGCGAGTTTGTAAAGGCTACTGTGCAGTATCTTGGCTTCGTGGTCGGGTTAGGCCGGGTGTGCCCCCCCCTGAGCAAGATACAGGCTATCAATATGTTTCCCAGGCCCACCACTAAGCGCCAGGTCATGCGGTTCCTAGGTATGATAGGCTATTATAGGCGCTTCATCCGGGGATACTCTACTGTCTTAGCACCGTTAACTGATCTACTGTCGAAGTCAGTGAAGTTCTGTTGGGCTGCGGAGTGTCAGAGGGCTTTCGACCTAGTCAAGCACCTGCTGTGTACACATCCGATTTTGAGAGCCCCAGACTTCTCCAGGAGTTTTCAGCTGGCGACTGATGCCAGCGGTGTGGGTGCCGGGGCAGTGTTACTGCAGACTGATTCCGAGGGCTTGGAACACCCAGTGAGCTTCTTTTCTCGCAAGTTTAATTCGGCACAAAGGAATTACTCGACTATAGAGAAGGAGCTTCTTGCTATCGTTTTGTCGCTCAAACATTTCGAAGTTTATGTTCCAGCCTACGGCCCGGTAGTGACGATTTATACGGACCATCATCCCTTGAAATTCCTAAATCAGTTTCACAATCGGAATATGCGGTTGACCAGGTGGTCCCTAATGCTCCAAGAGTATAATCTCAACATTCAGCATATTGCCGGGAGTGAGAACGTGATAGCAGATTGTCTATCAAGGGTTGATGATCCAGGATAGTCGTGCACGGTGTGTGGGTTGAGCAGGAGTAAAATTAGGCTATCATAACGCCGTCCAAAAAGATTATAAAACAATAAAATAAACGAGAATTTTTTTTTTAGTTTTGTAAGTCTTTATTGTTGTAGCATGATGCATGCGATATTGTGTTTTATGTATAATTCACACTTCAGTTGTTGTGCACCTTTTGCAATTAGTGGCAGCTAAGGGTAGCAGGTCGGTTGGTTGCCTGTCAGATTTTGATAATGCTTCTGAGGTCGATTATCTAAAATCTTGGGGGGGCTGTGACGCACCCAGTGCGTGGCAACGCAACCTGATTGTACTCCTTGGTACTCCACTGTACCGCCACTGTGTGGTACCGCTGTACCGCTGTACCGTGCTGGCTGCTTATATTGAGTGTGACAACGTATAACTATGTTCTTTGTATCTCTGCAAAGGTCTCGTCATGTGCTAACCAGTGGTGGGTTTTGTTTTAAGCCATGTCGAGACCTTCCATTTAATATGTAGTATCAATAGAGAAGTTGATAGATGAGACAATGGGAGTTCAGAGAGAGAGAGTGAGTTAGTTTTCAGAGCGAGAGGGTAGCAACGCGCCACGCTGCCGGAGTGGTGGTTGCCAGACGTATGGACCGGTTGGCAGCCTTGCGTTTATAGCTAGGTGCGACAGGGTTGGTACTCCATTGCCGCCTGCCTATGCTGCCTGGGCTGCCCATGTTGTCGTACTGCACATTGCCTGGAGGCTCGCTGTGTGTTCCATGATTAGGTTGCCTAGAACCTTTGAGATTCTAACATCCCTTGCCCTCTCTCCCAATTTCTCACGGTTGCACTCTTTCTCTCTGACGACATTACTCTCATTTCATTCTTCTCTCTATTTAAATGCATACCCTTCCCTTGAGGTCCTAAAGGAGTTTCAGCACTCACCTCTCGTATTACTCTTAGGACAAGCATATATTTACATGTATTAGATTTAAGGGGTTAATGTGAACAGCGATCTTCTTGATGAGGATAGTTGGTGAACGTTCTACATGTTCACGAGTTATATGCCCAGCTCATCATCCAATTTGTGACTAGACTAGTGCCATGTGTAAAAGCCCGACCATGCCCAGGAGTTGTCTGTAGAGGGGCGAGGACTTAGCCTTGATTTGCCTACCGAGCCAGGAGCGAGTGTAGTACCAGAGACTACAGCTCGCTCGTAGTGCCGGTATAGTAGAGTAACGTAATTTATCTGTCCTTGTGTTCTCTGCAGTCTTTTCCTGGGTTCTCGCTTTCGGTGCTGGGACTCGTTGTTCCTGTGACTTGGCCTGCTAGCTAGAACACATGGGGATGATGAGTGGGTTATATCTTTATTTTACTATGCATTGCAGCTCTCTTTAAGTTTATGTATATAACACTTTACAATACACATTACTCACACACAAGACAACACTATTAATACTTTCATGTATCAATTAACTGCACTGTCGTTTTGCTGCTGTTTCCGGAGTTCTATTGCGTAGGGCGCATAGTGCATACGGACTCAGAGGGGAGACAGAGTGAGAGAAGCGAAGTAGCCTATGCGGTAGTAGGCTACCGGCGCAGTACTGTTGCCTGCAACCTTTTAGTTATTCCAAGTATAGATTCATTATTATAATAAGTGACTACTATTTATGTTCCTTCCATGTGTATTATTAGGTATCTACTGGATCATGAACATCTTGTATGCTACATGCTAGTGCATGTTAGTAGGGGACAGTTATTCTAGTGCACGCGCTTTCAAGTAGGCGTGTACATTTGTCATTTAGCATTTCACTGTCATACCTTTAGCCTGCTTCTATTCTACCTTATTAGAGGCTTAATATTAACGTAGTTTCTTGAGTATTGCATTTCTTTAGTCATAACGTAACCTTTAAATGTCTGAGGGAGTTTAGCCTCATAGCCTACCCCTGTTGTACACTTTCGCCGAGTTAAGGTACCTCGTTACCATAGACGATAACTCTGTAGGGCGTTGGTGCTTTTGTTGTCTGGAGCATATAGTATTTGGGACTGGAATCGAGCGTGTCGTTGTCACATAAGCCATTTCTGTCCTACGATCAAGAATCCCGAATATGTATTGCCGATCCAGCCGTAACAATATATATATATATATATAATAGAGTTTGGGGTGGGGGACATTATAATAATAATGTTGGGTATAATAATAATAATAATAATAATAATAATAATAATAATAATAATAATAATAAAATTGCTCTGGACCTAGGGGGTGATCCCATATACACCCTGGGGAACAGGAATAAAAGGTATAATAATAAATAATAATAATAATAATAATAAAAATAATAAAATAAACACAAAAATAATAAAAATAATAAAATGGTGGTGGAGGAGTGGTGGAGCGGTGGTGGAGGTGGTTGTGGTAGAGCAGTGGTGGAGATTGTGGTGGTGGAGCAATGGTAGAGATTGTGGTGGTGGTGTTCGACCAGGTGCGATTGACACCTACCGAAAGGGTTCATTTTCTGACCTGACCCACGGTCAGAAAAGGGACCCGACCCTATCAGTGTGTCAATACCAACTGATCAAACACCACTGCTCTACCACAACCATCACCACCACCGCTCCACCACCACCACCACCACCACATCCACCACTGCTGCTCCACCACTACCACCACCACCACCACCACCGCTCCACCACCACCACCACCTCCACCGCTCCACCACCACTCCTCCACCACTGCTGCTCCACCACTACCACTACCACCACCACCACCACCACCACCACCACCACCACCTCCATCTCCACCTCCTCCACCTCCACCTACTCGTGGCAACAGAAATTTTGACTGTACTTACTCTGACACTGCTGAGATTCCCTCGTGGCCACCAAGCCGTATATGTAGAGTGCTTTTGCCAATAAAAAACTTACCTCCCAAGCACTTTCCACCAGTAAATTATCAAGCAAAAATGCACAGGGGGGAGCATTGCGACATATGCTCCACCAGTTATGAAGGTTTTTTCACTAACAAACACTAATACAAGTAAGATACACTACTTGAACTGATAAATAGCAATATAATTCACTCAATATTATATGAAAGTGATACACAAACAAGCGAAACGTATAGGCAAAAACCATGGCCCCTCGTGGAGCCCACCTTGGTCACGTACACCAGAGAATGCTCCACCAGTTATGAACGTTTTTTCACTAACAAACACTAATACAAGTAAGATACACTACTTAAACTGATAAATAGCAATATAATTAACTCAATATTATATGAAAGTTATACACAAACAAGCGAAACGTATAGGCAAAAACCATGGCCCCTCGTGGAGCCCACCTTGGTCACGTACACCAGAGACTAGCATAACACATCACTAACATGGTTATTATTCCCTAAACAAGACTAACACAATAATCCATTGATAACCCAACGATATAGCACTTCGTTTGGGTTATATTAGGGCGGAAATACCACCCAGGCTGGGCAAAATGGAGGCCCCTTGGTTTAAAGGGCCACGCACACCCACCTAGTAGGCTGGCTGCTGGGAAGAGACTGAGCGTTTCTAACCCCGCGGGGCCCTCACAGGGACGCCAGGGGGTTGCTAGATATTTCCACATGTAGATCTAACTTATGGGACTTACCAGCCAAAAGACCGGCTCAATAGCGTCATAAACTTATTTTCTGGCAATATAATAAGTCCGTATGACGCGGTAGAGTCATACGAGTTTTAGGTTCACTCGGCCATATGACGCGGTAGCGTCATATGAGTCTGAAGGAGTTAAGGTAAGGAAGGAAAGGGGGGGTGAAAAGGGTGAACAGTTCTCTCGTACCCGTAGGCCTTTGTGAGGTTGAATAACAAGTCCTGCCATACTTCATAGGTGCTGGCACGTGCATACAGGTGGTGGTTAAACGCGGTTGCCCTAGTGGTCCCGTATGCCGGGGTCGAGGAGGGCGGCGCAGGTAGGAGTCCCTCCAGGATTGGACACGGCTCGATGGCCGAGTTTATTTGTTGTTGTCGGGCCCACCTGGGTTAGGTGGAAATGCCCACGTAGACTACGTGTGGATAAGGGGAGAGGAATCCAGAGAGAGAGAGAAAAATATACAGACAAATAATTGATGAATAAGGTAGGGCATGCATAACCAGGTGGCAGTATCGTTGTCATGATTATGGTGACAGATTGGTTCGGTTACGTACCTGAGGCAACCACGATGCAAGGCATTGGCTCTTCCGTTGTGTGGTTGGGTCATCATATATGCATGCACAGTTGGCACACCGCTGGGGTGCAAACGAAAAAAAAGGAAAAGGGATAGGCCGTGTGAATTGTAGTCCGAGAAGGTAGCGTTTGACGAGGCGTGTAGAAGACGTGTGGAAGGAAGAACCAGAAAAAGGAAAAACATGTTAGATTATGTAACACAAAAGTTATAGGACGAATCCTGCGTGAGATTTATGGTTCGTTCACTAGTCTAAAGTTAGGAGGTTAGTCAGCATGCAGGGTTAGCAGGTAATTAAGAGAACTTACACTAGGTAGTGGTATAAATCAACGTAAGAACTGGCCTGGTTTATATACTGATATCCTCGCATCTCAGGCGGCAGTGCAATTATCATTATCATGGTGATGGGCGGTTTTGGTCACGTACCTGGGACAAACGCGCGGCGCGAGGCATTGGCGCTCCCGTGGCGTGGTCAGGTCGTTGTCTACTCATGCACAGCTGGCACTGCCGGGTTGCAACGGAAAAGGATAGGATCATGTGAACTGTAGTCCTAGAAGGAATTGTCTTGACGAGGCGTGTAGAAGGCGTGTGGAGTGAGGCTAGAAAAGAAAAGCAGGCTGGATTATGCAATGCAAGGGTTAGCGAAAAATAGATCGTGCGAGGTGACGGTTTCCTTATTATTCTACGGTTAGTAGGTCAGTCATCATGCGGGGTTAGTATGTTAATAAGTAACAAGTGAAATGGTAATGACATAATCAATATCTAATTGGCACAGTTATATATCTATACCCCCTCATAATACAGAGAGTTAAGAGGTGTCTTTCCGCATACTTTTCCGGCAGGGGTTGTCATAGCTAAAGATAAACATATTCATTAATCATATATACCTGGTTTGCAGTCATGTTGCCTGTGGCGGCTGTAGTTGGATTTAGCTGTAGCTAAACGCACGTGAAATTAATACAATGGTAATTACAATAGTCACAGGGACATGCACACGACGCGGGCACTACAGCTTACGTCATCAAAAAGGTATGGGGTGTCCATCATCTAATACATACTTAGTTAGGTTTGAATAATGGCAGGGAGGAGAGAAATGTGGTTTGTATACTAGAAGACTGTAAGTTAAAAGATGTGGAACATGTTGATTGGTGTGGAGGGGTGGTCCAGAAAGGTTGGGGGTTGTTGTCTGTGGGCGGCCATTTTGGGGTGAGTTGTCCAGTACTGGCTGCCGAGGCAGTAAGCTTCTAATCGGGCTGGGGGGGGGATGAGGCGCGAAAGGGGGCGGGGTGGTTTGTTCCTCTCTTTCCGACCGTGTTAGTGAGTGTCTGTCTGTCTGGCTGTTGCTTTGGTAGGGTACACATACACATACTGACAATGCAGAGAGATACCAGGTGTCTTCCCTGTCTTTCTCTCTTGAGATGATCGTCTGTAGATTGATCAGAATTAAACATAGCATTTAGCAGAGGTACATCAAGATAATAATTAGTATGGGGTGCATACTTATACCGTCGTAAGGTAGAGATAAGGGGTGTCTTCCCTCCTTGTCTTCTTCTTAGTGGGGTGTCATAGTTAAACATATATATATATATATATATATATATATATCATTAATACAATAATATATGGTTTGCAGTTATGGCCGTCTGCAGGTTGATCAGAATTAAACATATATAAATCAGCAGAGGTACTTCAAGAATGTCAGGGGTTAAGGAAAGTGGTTTGTATACTAGAAGGCTGGAAGTTAGATGACGTGTACCTGTTGAGTGTTTGTGGAGGGGTTGGGTCTAGAAGGGTTGAGGACGCACAGTTCTCCGGGAGGTTGGAGGTCGTGGCTTGGAGTCGACCATTTTGGGGTGGGTTGTCCCGGTGGTTAATTTGGGGTGAAAACCTCTCGGCCCAGCATAGTAACTCGGTTTCGTGTTGGGTCGGGTTGGTGCGGGGCCGCGCGCTCTCTGGCCATCCTGAGTGAATGTTTGTGTGTCTGGTTTGGTGGTCGGCCATTTTGGGGCGCGTTGTCCGGGCTAGTTGTTGGGGTAGTGACTGCTGGGTTTTGCAGGTGGCGACCTTGGTTTGGGGATGATCCTGACGGGGAGGAGCTTTTCGTTTCTGTCCCGTCTTGGTTGGGTGCTGGTGTGTCTCCTCTGGTCTGTTGTTCGTGTCTTGGTTGTATGATGTTTCTCGAGGGGGCCTGTCGCTTTCTCGTCCTCCTTGTATTTCACTAGTGATGCCCATTTAAATTAGAGAAGTACTCAATTCAATTCAATTCTTCTTTATTTCGTAAAAAAATACATTGTACATATACTTGAGTTACATATTTACCAAAAAAAAAGGCAATCTATTCAAAATTATTGAATTAAGTTAATCCAAGCATAAGCCTGATTAGTTTATAGTAAATTAACTCTTATATACAGAATGAAATGTTAATAATGGTCTTCCATCTGTTTCACACTTAATTTACATGTAAATATTAATATTAACCCGGGAGCTGCGGGAAGACTCTTAAGAGTTCCCCCGGCGGACTGCGGGAAGACTCTCCTGAGTAAGTAAAATTAAAAATCAACTTTTGACATCGAAAAAAAAAAAAAAAAATTTTATTTTTTTATTTTTTTATTTTTGTTTGGCCCCTGGGCCATGCAAAATCTCAGTCCTCTACCTCCCCTCCTTCCCCACTTTCCTCCTATCCCTCAGTTATCACCTATTTTCCCTATTATTCCCTTATTCTGAGGTATATTTTCGTGCTAACATTAGCGAGTTGCAAGCAGGGTGTTGTCATCACTGATGGTAATCGAGTGCAAGAGAGAGAGAGAGAGTATCGATCGACTGTGTCTCAGTGGCCTTGGGGAAAATTGGCGGGAAGGTAGCTTGCCTCACCCATACATTATACAACTCGCGGGCTATATCTCCGATTTTGACCATCCAAACGCTGTTTTCACTCGTTTTATTGTTGTTTCAGGTTAATACCTATATAATCAACCCATAATAGGCGCATATGGATAATTATTAATGCTATTAATGGTACAATGAATATTTTAGTGACGGAAACACCTCAAATACGTCAGCACAGGGGGAGGTTTTCAATTACCCCTGTGCGCACTTCAGAGGTTAATCATATATACAGTATAATCCCGATGAAGGCTATGGAGGCAATTAAAAACCAACTTGAATATATAGCTAAACTACTTAATGATAAAGAGGTGAAGGGAAAGGGAAAATGGTAAGGTGAAGCTGAAGAAAACTTATGCCCCCAAATATGTAAGAAACATGAAGCTAATCAATATGTAAATCGAATGAAAGACTTTTGAAATGCAAAGATAAAAAATGTAATACAAATCTTAAATCAAGATTTATATAAAGAGCGCATACAAAAACATAATAACAAATCGGCTTTAAACAAAACAAATCTGACTGGTGAGAGTTAATAACCATATTATACAGGGCCCACGTCTGTCCTCATGCCTTTGAACCCATTGTATTCTAGCTGTTATAATATCCACACTTTCTTCCAATATACTAACATTATACGTAGGCTACTTCGAAAGCGCTTGATAGTGTGTTGCATAAATTGTCCGTCCATAATGAAAGGAATATTACATTTTATCAAAGGGTTAAGTGATCTAAAAACTCTCTTACAATATCTACCTTGTACTAGGGCTACTCGGTGCTTAAGGAGCAACTGATTACACCGAGCTGCTGTGACGTGACTGCTGGCAAATTATGGTACTTCACACATTCGTTTTAGTGCCTTGCTAAAAGCGGTTTCAAAAGATTTAAAGATTTGAGAATTAAAAGTCATATCATGATTCCATAAATTAAGGCCAAAGTCAGGTAAACAATAAGAGTTAAAAAGAAATAGTAGAGTTTGTTTATCTACTGATTTAAAATTCCTAAAAACACTATTAAATGAGGCATAAACAATTTTTAGTCTAAAATTTATATCATTATTGTCCTTAAAATTGAAGGTAATCATATGGCCAAGTTACTTGTAACTTTTCACTACCTGCAGCCTACCAGCAAGCTCGATGCTTTGAGTTGGCTCATCACTCTTATTGCTAAATATCATGCATTTGGATTTATTTCTATTGATGATCAATGAGTGTATATCAATGCAAGTTTTGAGTTTATCATACATAACATTCATCTCCGAGACAGAGCTTGCTAGAAGCATCAAGTCGTCCGCATACGCCAGGATATTGCATCTTGTTATTCCAAACTTACATCCAACATCAGTGTTGAGAACATCATTAATGATAGAGCCAGTGTAATAGCTAAACAGAAAAGGTGAGAGTACACCACCCTGCTTAACACCCTTTTTCAATAAAGGCATAATACAGTCTATATTATAGACTGTATGATTCCTTCCATTTAATGTTTGCTTTTGCTTTTTAAGATAATGCATGATTTAAAGTACAATATCCACTGGAACATAACTATCTAAAAGTGTAATTCCTAAAGAAAAAGTGGTCTACTCTATGAAACGCCTTGCTTAAATCGACAAATGTAGCAATGGAAGTTTTCTTGTAATTTATATATTTTTTCATAATTTCTTTAACCCGTGGAGCCCCGGCTAGTTTTGTAATGTTTGCGCACCAGAACCCGGCCGGTTTTCAAAAAATGGTTTTATTCCAGAAACAATAGCGAATGGGTTAGGAATGAAGGAAAAACCACGAAAAACCGCTCAAAAAGCTTAAAAAATGGTCCTACAGAGCCCCCGAAAACGGATTTTATAAGAGTAAAAAATTGAAGGCAATTATCCCAAAAAACCAGGTTATTGCGCGCTCGCGCGCACGCACGTGGACTTTGAGAGTTTTCAACCATCGGCACGGTTGCGTGGGATACGTACACAGTTCCCATACAAATCTGAGCCCTCTTGCGTGGCTACACCTGAGGTTACGGTCGGCGCAATTAGGGGAAATTAGGGTGACTCGCCAGGCGCGTCTCTGGGGCTGTGCGTTACATACATCGCCGACGCGCCAGGCGCGTCGCTGGGGCTGTACGGGTTAAGTATAAATCATGCATCACTTGTTGAACAACCCGCCTTAAAACCTAACTGTCTGAAGTTAAAACTAAGCTTTTCAGATAAAATATCTAAAATATACAGCTCAAATATTTTCAAAAGACATGAAGACTGCTTAATCCACCAAGTGCTGAAAGACTAATAAGAGTTTTACCGTTGCGCTGCTGAAAGCCTAATATAATCCAGGTTTTTGAGCGCGAACCAAAACCGCGGGCTTACAGCCAGGCGGCTACAAATTGGTGTGGCTGTAGTACAACTTAGTAACTCTCGATACCACCCCGCCACACGCTCGGCCCGCACTCACTCAAGTGGTACACAAGCACTTGTCATGGAGACGTCCCTCACGCTCTCGCCCTGATGACACAACCAGCCCTCCTTCTGGTGGTGTCAGCGGCCGTGGAAGGCAGAGAGTGGCTGCTAAAGACCCAAGCTACCATTACTACGGAACGAGTAGCTCCGAGGACGAGGAACCTGCACGTAAAGCACGTAAAACACGTGCAAGCAGGGGCAGTGCACAGAGGTCATTGTCTTTCGGGGACACTGCCACGACCACCCCGGCAACTGCTACCACCACTGCCACCGACGCAGGAGGCCGCCCTGGGGCTGCAGGACCTGCGGGGGCCACTGGGAAGACAGGGAAGGGCATGGGTAAAAAATGTTTACCTCTGCCACTACCACTGTGCCACCACCAGCCGCCCCTCCCGCCTCTGCGCCTGCCGCCCCTGCCGGCCCTTCTGCCCCTACCCCTGCCCCTGCCAATGGTAAGAAACGGACGAAGGGCAAGGCGACAAAGGCGACAGGGACCACCATAATATTGCCATCCAGGACCTCTGCTGGCCCTGCCGCTGCCCCTGCCACTGCCCATGCCAAAGGGAAGAAAGGGACGAAGGGCAAGGCGACAAAGGTGACAGGGACAACCATAATATTGCCATCCAGGACCTCTGCTGGCCCTGCCGACGCCGCCCTAACATACAGTGCCGTGGCTGGCCTTGGACAGCGACACACAGACTTCACTCCCTCCCACCCCAACTCTCCCCTAAATACATTCATAAGGCTTGTATATCGCATAATTGGTCTATATGTGGTATATTCATTGTTATATGGGTCACCTACATACATACACATACTTTATATATAGCATGACAGTGCTGAAAATACGATATATACGTAATATTTCAGCCAACAGACCCTATATAACTTGGCAACTCTCGATACCACCCCGCCACACGCTCGGCCCGCACTCACTCAAGCGGTACACAAGCACTTGTCTCCCGAGTAAACTCTCTCACAGTACACGTACTTTATATATAGCATGACAGTGCTGAAAATACGATATATACGTGATATTACAGCCAACAGACCCTGTACAACTTGGCAACTCTCGATACCACCCCGCCACACGCTCGGCCCGCACTCACTCAAGCTGTACACAAGCACTTGTCTCCCGAGTAAACTCTCTCACCTCAGTTCCTGCCTCTAAACTCTCTCATAATTTGTTTATATGTCGCATATTAAAATTTTGGTCTATATGCGGCATATTCCTTGGTATATGGGTGGCCTACATACGTACACATACGTACATATACTGTATGTACACATACTCTACATAGTATAAAAGTGCTCAAAATAGGATACATATGCGACATTACGCCCTAACCCGCCCTCCCCTCCCTCTACTCCTACACCTGGGTGCGCGGATATTCACCCGGGAAATCTTGCCGCGTTATGACAATCTGCTCCACTTTTTTCAACTATGGACCGCCCCCCCCCCCACACCCCTCCCAGAATTTTTTTCGGGGGTCAAATATATATGGCTCGATGCGCACGAACATTCATCGATATTTGCAAGGGGCGCCCAAATCGTCATACCTCCGCACAGGGGTGCCTGTATACTACAGGGGGTGCGCAGCGGAGAGGTTAACCCTCTCACGTTCTTGACACAATTTTGAGCCTATTAGGGATACTTTAAAACCTTTGTTACCATCAGAGATATTTAGAAACCTTTAGTTTAGTTACTTCAACCTCTGCAGTTGTCTTTGAGTTAGCTGTGGGCAGAAAACTAATTTTGGAGAGGTAATAATAATAATAATAATAATAATAATTCTTTATTCCAGACACATAAGATAGATACAGTATAAATACAGTACGACCTAATGGTCCATATCACATACACTTCTCGTCAGAGCACAGATAATAATTATACACAAAGATATATTAATAAAGACACAATAAAATAAAAAATACAGTAGGCCTATTTACAGAATAGAGCACATATCACATTTTGTCACAATATAACACAGATAAGCTAACTAAGGCTATTGCTCAATGTTGGTTAACACCTATTGCACAGATCATTGCTCATAGTTCAATTAGACCTATATATTACATTACAGTACATACTATGTGTGCAGCAGCTTCTGCCAGTGAGATATAATACGGGATTCATAGATATGATCACTAGACCAAAGAGCTACAATCAGCGTGTTACTGGAGGATTGCAGTCGCTGCGAAAAGCTGTACACCAGTCTCCTGATGACAGCCCGACAGCACTGCACATCCAACAGTGTGCACACCATACTAGTGCTTTCATATTTAGAGAGACCAATGAACATCTTGAGTATATTATGATAGGATGTACACAGACCATTTATGGTGGCTCTCTTATACTTCCACCACAAATGGGCCGTGTACATAGAGGAACAATATGTCCGGAACAAAGTGACTTTAGTTTCCCAATTACACATGTGGAATTTTCTCAAGATGGTGTTACCACGTAAATATAGCTGTCTGCGCTGACGGCCGATTTCTGCATCATCTGAGCAATCGTTTGAGATAATGTGTCCCAGGTATTTTATTTTGTTTACTTCTTGAATAATTTGATTATTGAGTGAGAAATTTGGCAGTTTACTTTTATACAGTAATTTTGATCTAAATATAAGAACAGCACTTTTCAGTGGGTTGAATTTAACACAATGTTTACTACCAAAAGATTCACATATATCAAGAAGTTTGCTCAGACCCGCAGAAGACGGTGCAATAATGACCAGATCATCAGCATACATGAGATGGTTGATGATTTTATTCCCACCATAACATCCAATCTGCTCTTTATTCAATTTATCACTTAATTCATCCATATATACATTGAATAAGTAAGGTGAGAGAATACTACCCTGTCTCACTCCATTGGTTACTGTAAAGGAATCCGAAATAATGTTACCCCATCTTACATTAAATGTTTGATTGGCGTACCAGTACTTCAAGATTCTCAGTATATAGGATGGCACTCCCCTTGTTGCTAATTTATCAAACAGGATATTGTAGTCCATGAGCCAGGCCAGATATCGGTACCACCTGGGGTGACTAAACACGAATGGTACTAAAATGTTTATAGAGTGACTGTAAGTACATTAAGATATGATAGCCTTCTCGCACTGGTAGCTTAGTCTAATTTTTTTGATGCAGTAGGGGCGCTACCCAAAAATAAAGATTTTTAGCGTGACGCTCGGCGTTTTCCTCATTTTCTTTAAAATCCATCACACAATCATCGCGAAACTTTGAACACCTATGTAGAATTATATTCTCTACCAGAGTTGTTCCTAGGTATTTTTCAAATTTCCTCATATTTCGGAATATACTCTATATTTTGGGTATTTTCCTCTAAATCTAGAATAAATCCTTAAATATGGGGAACATTGAAAAATATATTCTAACAGCTCTTGTAGCTAATTTGATTCTCTACAAGAATTATTCCGATGTGTATTTCAAGTTTCTCCATATTTAGGGGTTTATTTCATATTTGGGGATTTTTGGTTATATTTTGGGGATAATTTATTATTGGAAGGAGCAAACATATGTAGAGTGGTTTCCATGTAATGTGTTTGTTTGTTCATGGTTTAATGGTGATATTTTTTGCAGGTGTGTGTCGACTGTTTGACGGCAGGATGGAACCATCTGCGAGGAAGAGAGCACGGATCGACTGTATCATCCACTGCTCTGATGATGACAGCGATGCTCTGGTGTCACCACAGGATTTGGACTCCTGGAACACATTGCTCAGGGCTGCAGAAATAAGGCAGCATGATCCAGTCCTGGAAGCAGCCAAGGGCCTTGAAGAAGGAGGAATACCACACATACATTATCACCGTAAATGTCGTAGTCTCTTTACAATGAAGAAGTCACTGGATTCTATCCTTGCCAAGGGTGTCAAGATAGAATCAGCAAGCGTCGACCCCAGGAGGAGGGCATCAAGGGATGCCCCTAGTACTAGCAGGGTGTATGCCAAAGGATGTATCTTCTGCGAGAAGTCAAGCAAGTACATAAAAACAACAAAGACAAGGGAGCCACTCATACAGTGTGTTGAGCTACGAGCAGATGAGAAGATTCGCAGAGCAGCAATAAGGAAACTCAACCAGAGAATCCTTGGTTTAGTTAGCAGAGACCTTGTTGCTGCAGAGGGTCACTACCACAAGTCGTGCTACAAACTCTTCACAAAAGATGATTTCCCAGCGGCCGCCAGGTCGGGTGCAGGTGAAAATCAGGAAGAAAGCGAGGAAGCACGCTACGAAGAGGTTGAGACAGAAGCCCTCGAGGAACTCTGCTTGTATATAAGGACCAAATTATTCCCCAACCCAGAGGTACTGCCTATGACAAACCTCACATCTAGGCTTGAGAGATCCATGATGTCCCGTGGTATTATCCAACTGAAACCAGCGACAAAGAAACATGTTCGCCGAAAGATTGAAACCGAGTTTGGAGAATCACTACGCTTTGTCCCAGATGAGAAAGGAAAGCTTCTAATCTATCCACGCAGCCTCTCAATGGACGACCTTGCCCGGCAAGCACACAAAATGGCAAAAGACCTGCAAGAAGCAAGAGCAGCTAACTCTGAAGATGTCTTAACCAAAGCAGGAATGCAGCTGAGGAATGAGATCAATAAACAAGATGTGAGTCAGCCATGGCCTCCCGATACAGATCAGAATGTCATTCCTGCAGCAGTCACTCAATTCCTGCACACCCTGCTGACAGGAGAGTGTGAGTGTGAAACTCCCTCTGAAAGAGCTCAACGTCTTGCCACTTCCTTTGGCAGTGACTTGGTCTTTGCTGTTACCAGTGGCAAGACAAAACCACCCAAGCACGTACTGCTGACCAATGCTGTAAAGTCTTTGACAGGAAACACAGAACTGATCCGAACTCTGAATCGTCTTGGTCACTGTGTGTCTTACTCAATGTTTGAGGAGATCGATACAGCCCTTTGTATCCAGAAGCTGGAATGCTCAAAGGATGACATTCCACTGCCAGCAAACATCTACCCTGGTGTGTTCACAACCCTGGCCTGGGATAACATTGACCGACTTGAAGAGACCCTAAGTGGAGCAGGTACTTCTCATAGAGTCAATGGCATTGCTGTCCAGTCCAAGGTTGCAGGCTCTGTGCCAGAGAAAGTCCTGCCAGAGATTACCAAGTCCAAGATAAGAAGCATCACTCAGACATCATCAATGCTGCCAATATACAATGTTGGGCGGCGGGCAGGGCCACCTAGGATTGAGACTGCGTATGTCGACACTACCAAGGAAGTCCAGGATTCAAAGACAAAGAACCATATCTGGCTTCTTACTCGAATGTCAGACCATGAGGACCAGTCCATCAGCAGTTGGACTGGGTTCAACATCAAAATGCGCAGAGACATTGCAGTGGTTCAGGACACTGTAAGCTACCTGCCCACTATCAATGCTCCCGCAACAGAAATGTCCACCGTTAATGAAATCTTGGAACAAACGCATGCTATCATGCAGTCCTTACAGCTTAACAAGATTGTGTGCGTGTTTGATCAAGCACTCTATGCCAAAGCTGCCGAAGTTATCTGGAAACAAGAGAAGTTCAAGAACATTATCATCAGGATGGGCGTCTTCCACACAATCTGTAATCTCATCTCCACCATAGGAAAGAGGTTTCAAGATGCAGGTCTTAGAGATCTGTGTGTGGAATCAGGTATCATCGCAGAAGGATCAGTGTCAGGAGTGATGAACGGCAAGAGGTACAACAGAGCAGTGAGACTACACAAGCTCGTGTATGAAGCACTGATGAGGCTTGCATGGAAAGGCTTCCTTTCATGGCTAGAAGAAAACCATTCAAGGGACATACACCATCTAGATGAAACACTGAAGGACATCAACAGCTTTCACAGCAATGTGTCTCAGGGACTCTTTCAAGAGCTGATGGAGAGTGAATCATGCACACATATCATGAAGCTTTTCCAAGTTTATCTTGAGACCCTCAGAGATGAACACAACCTCTCAGCATTCTGGATGTCATACCTGGACATGGTTGAGATCATGCTGGACTTAATTCGAGCCTCCAGAGAAGGCAACTGGATGCTCCACCTAGGAGCAATCCGACAGATGATACCGTGGTGTTTTGCCTATGACAAAGTGAACTATGCCCGGTTCCTAACCTACTACTATGCCTTGATGTCTCGACTGCCCATTGAACACCCAGAGGTCCATGAACACTTCATGCAAGGTGGCTTTTCGGTCCAGATCGGTAGCAAGAATCCCTTTGGACGGATCCCTGTGGACCAGACAATCGAAGAGACGATCAACAAAGACACCCAGACACCAGGGGGCACAAAAGGCTTCAGCCTGAAAGGCGGAGCTGTCGCCAGGTACTACCTGACATCGGAGTATCGCAGCAGGTACTTAAGGCAGCTCAGGACTATGGTAGTAGGCCAAAAGTATACTGACTTCAGCCACCCAGACCTACAGATGGCCAGGATTAGAAGAGATGAGGCCGATGTCCAATCTTTAGTTCAACTGATGGAGACCAGCTGGTTGAACCCCTTCAACGCAGAGCAAGAAGATCTTGTCAGTTTGTCAACTGCGACTATGGCACCACCAGAAGTTGTCAAAGACCTTCTAGGGGCCTACAGAATAGGAGAGGATGCATATCAAGCCTTCAAGGAAGAGCGCCTGGAGATCGATACGCCAACTATACAGTTTCATGACACGATGACGAAGACGAAACTGAGAACGTTCACTAACATCAGAATGAAGCCACGCTCACAAGACCATGCCAAGGAGGCTATCTTAAAGGCTGACAGGAACCTATTTGGCCAGATGATCCTTGTTGCCGAGAACAGAAAGCTCAAAATGAGTGATGTCTTGGCTCATCCCCTTGGGCCTTTGCCTTGGGCACTTGCCAGCGGTGATGGGTCTCTCCGCAAGACCAACAAGGCTGCCCTAGCAAAGGAGTTAGAGAGGAATGTTTCTCCTGCAGAAGTGATACCCGAGCCCTCTGCTACCATAATTGATGGGATGAGCCTGGTCCACAAACTGAAGGGAAACGACAAAACTTTTTCACAGCTTGCAGGTACAGCACTGAGTCACGCTGTTCATGAAGGTGCTAAGAGCAGGCGCATTGATGTTGTGTTTGATATCTACAAGGAGACATCCATCAAGGATGCAGAACGAGCCAAAAGAAGTGCAGGCACAGGAATTCATTTCAAGAACATTCAACCTGGGCACAACATCCAGCAGTGGAGAAAGTTACTCGGTAGTTCCTCCAACAAGGCAAGTCTTATCAAGTTCTTGGTAGAAGAATGGAAGGCACCACAGCACAGGGAGAAGCTCAAGGACAAGGAGCTGTATGTCACATGTGAGCAGCGCTGCTTCAAGATCACCAAAGAGCAGTGGGAAGAGGCTCCTGAGCTTAAGTCAACTCAAGAAGAAGCAGACACACGCCTTCTTCTCCATGCACTTCATGCAGCAGAATCTGGGAACAAGTCTGTCATCATCACTGCAGAAGATACAGACGTCATGGTGTTGTGTCTTGGCATGTGCCACAAGATCCCATCCCATCTGTTCCAGAAGTGCGGGACGAAGAACCGGACAAGATTCCTGGATATCACCACACTGAGCCGCACACTGGGAGGCAGCGTGTGTGATTCATTGATTGGTATGCATGCCTTTACAGGCTGTGATACCGTCAGTGCATTCGCTGGCCGAGGGAAGATGACGACACTCAAGCAGGTGAAGATGGACAAGACATACCAGGATGCTTTTCACGAACTTGGACGCTCATGGGAAGTGTCTCCTGAACTCTTTGAGAAGCTACAGGAAATCACCTGCCACATGTACCTACCATCTACCCACACAACTAAGGTAAACAAGCTTCGGTATGAGCTGTTCTGTGCAAGACGTGGAGAGGTAGAGTCAAGTCAACTCCCTCCTTGTGAGGACTGCCTCTTCATGCATGCACTGCATGCAAACTACCAGGCTGCGATCTGGAGGAGAAGTCTTCAGAGCCAGCCATTTGTTGCGAACCCAACAGACTGCGGTTGGATGACAGATGAGGACGGTAAGCTTGCCGTCAACTGGATGCGAGGCTCACCAGCACCAGATGCTGTTATGCAGCTACTGTCTTGCAAGTGTGTGCGGTCATGCGAACTCCCTAAGTGTACTTGCCTCAGCAATGGTCTAAAATGCACGGACATGTGCAGGTTACAGACATGTCAGAACACGGCTATTGAAGAAGAGCCGGTGGCACAACAGTCAGATTCCGAGTCTGATGTAGATGATATTTAGGAGTAGTAATTTGCCATAATAGTATGTACAAGCCCATGGCATGCTTAGTGTGTATTTACAGGACTTGTATTAAATGTGACAATTACTATATGCATTTTGTTGACATTTAGGCATTCCTGTCCCCAAATTTGACATTTTAAAAAATTTCGGAATTTTCGGTAGGGTATGTCTATTCAAGAAGTGATAACGACCATTAAGCTACCAATGTGCAAGGGCTATCATATCAAAACATAAACTAGAGACATGTAGCAAGCTAAAAACACCTAAGAGAATTAGTCACCCCGGGTGGTACCGATATCCCAAAATTCGGGTCTTGGCTCATGGACTAAAATGGGCAGTAAACTGGCAGATGAAGTTCAATGTAGGTAAATGCAGTGTAGTAAACTGGCAGATGAAGTTCAATGTAGGTAAATGCAGTGTAGTAAACTGGCAGATGAAGTTCAATGTAGGTAAATGCAGTGTAGTAAACTGGCAGATGAAGTTCAATGTAGGTAAATGCAGTGTAGTAAACTGGCAGATGAAGTTCAATGTAGGTAAATGCAGTGTAGTAAACTGGCAGATGAAGTTCAATGTAGGTAAATGCAGTGTAGTAAAATTGAGTAAATCGATAGGAAATGCAGTATACAATTTCGATAACATGGATATAACTAACTCAAATAATGAAAAAGACTTGAGAATCATCGTCAACTGTGATTTGAAACCACGAAATCAATGCATCAGTGTTCGAAATAAGGCAAATAGAGTTCTTGGATGTATATCTAGAAGTGTGAGTAACAGAACAGCAGACGTAATCTTGAACTTTTATCTAGCGTTAGTGAGGCTACATATGGATTATGCTGTTCAAAATTGGAGTCCCTATTAGAGAATGAACATAGATTCCTTGGAGAAAGTACAACTGAGAATGACAATAATAATCTGTAATATTAGAAATCTTCCATATGAAGACAGGTTGAAGAAGCTAGGCTTACATTCGTTAGAAAGACGCAGAGTTAGATATGATATGATACGATATGATAGATATGATAGAGGTGTTCAAGTGGGTAAGTGAGATAGGCTAAATACAGGGGATTTGAAAGATGTACTGAAGCTCAGCGATAGCGAGAAAACTCAAACAAATGGTTTCAAATAAGATACATTTCGTTTCAAAAAATATAGGCAAATACTGGTTTGGTTAAGAGTTGTATATACCTGTGGAACAGGCTACCTAGCGCCATAGTGCGATCAAGAACGATAGAGAGCTTCAAAATACAATTAGATAGACATATGGACAAGATGGGTTGGGCGTAAGAGGGATCGGCCTTGTGTGGGCCAATCGGCTTTATGCGGGCTCCCATTTTCTTATTTTTTCTTCTTTTCTGCGTATGAAGGAGACAAAAGGCAGGTTACTAAACTATAATACCATATATATATATATACATATATCTCTTATTGATACCTTTCATCCACTTAAAACACCTCTATCACCTTTCATCCACTTAAAACACCTCTATCATTATTTCCTCTACATAATCGTCTTTCTAGCAATATGATAGCAATATGGGAGTGGGATCTGCCGGTTGTTGTCCAGTCGGCGCTCTGCAGACCCCCGTTTTCCCATGTTGACCTCTGATCGTTTTGGTGAGGTCAGTCCTCATGGTGTTAGTGAGTTGGGCCTATTATTAGGCCCTATAATTAGTGTTGGGTGTGAGAGGGATCTGCCTTATTTGAGCCGATCGGCCTTCTGAAGACTCCCATGTTCTTATGTTCTTATATGTAAGTCCTAGGACCTTCCACATGATAGAAATCTCCTTACGTACTAAAGTTCAGTGATAGCGAAAGAACTCGAACAAATGGTTTCAAATTAGATATTTTTCGTTTCAGAAAAGATATAGGCAAATATTGGTTTGGTAACAGAGTTGTAGATAGGTGGAATAAGCTACCAAGTGCTATAGTGGAATCAAGAACGATAGAAAGCATTAAGAACAAAATAGATTGGCATATGGACGAGATGGGTTGGGTGTGAGGGGGATCTGCCGGGTGTGGGCCAATCGGCGCTCAACAGACCCTCATTGTCTGTCCTCTGACCGTTTTGGTGAGGTCGGTCATCATGGTATTAGTGAGCTGAGCTAATAATTTGGCGTCGTAATTAGGGTTGGGTGTGAGAGGGAACTGTCTTGTGTGGGCCAATCGGCTTTCTGCAGACTCCCATTTTCTTATGTTCTTATACTCCCATTCTCCACTACCTGTTTCCTTAGTTGATGCAATTTCTATATTTAACTGAATATTTAATAGTGGATGCTAACGTGCTTTTAAGAATATGTAGGCCTACAAATTATATATATATATATATATATATATATTCACTTTTGGGGAGAGGAGGTACCGGTAGTAATAATTAATAGTAGTTGCTAAACTATAACTGTGTAAGGATATTGGAGTTGGACATTATTGAATTTATATATGTTTGGTACCGTACTAGGGTACAGTCTTTCTTCTATTCAACTGCTGAGCTCTGGAACTCTATCCCAGAATCAGTCTTTCACTCTTCCAATGACTTAAATTGCTCCAAACTCCATGTACAAAGGAGTACAAAGGAGTACAAAGGAAATCAAGCAACAACAGATCTAGTGACCCTTCTAGGCTGCTTGTCCTCCAAAACACTGAGGATCAAGTGTCCAAACAGTGGTTTAGAGTGGGTAAGGGAACATTGGAAAGGGAACTACTGCCCTGCCACTAACGTGGCAGGACTAGGAAGTTAGTAGGGGACATATGGGTTAGTAACTGAGGGGAGGATAAAGTTATTCATTTACAAACGCAGTCAGTCGCGGGTTTGATGCGAGATATTTGTCTAGGCGGAATTTAAATGAATCAACGGTGCTGCAGTCTATAACGTTTCGGGGAAGCCCATTCCACAAGTTGACAACTCGATTGAAGAAGAAATTCTTAGATTCGTGCGAGTTAAAAGATTTACCAATAATTTTGCAACCGTTTCCCCGTGTGTAATTAGATTGGTCGATAGTGAAGTACTTACTACAGTTCATATTGTCGATGCCTTTGATGATTTTGAACACTTGAATTAAGTCGCCTCTTAATCTGCGCTGGGTTAAAGGAAATAGATTTAATTCTCTAAGACGCTCTTCGTATGGTTTGTTCTTTAGGCTAGGTATCATTTTGGTAACTCTACGTTGAACTCGTTCTAGCTTGTTTATATCTTTTTGGTAATAAGGGCACCAGGATTGAACGCAGTATTCCAGAAGAGGGCGGACTAAGGAATTGTAAAGGGTTAGGATAACTTCTTTGGATTTATGCTCAAATGACCTGCCTATAAAGCCAATTATTTTGTTTGCCTTCTTAACAACTTCTGAACATTGTTGACTCGGTTTTAGGTTACTCGATATTGTTACTCCCAGATCAGTTTCTCTGTTTACATTCTTAAGCTGAGTGCCATTCATCGAATAGTTTGCTTTCTCATTTAGGTATCCGACATGTAGTACTTTACATTTATCCGCATTGAAACTCATTTGCCAAATTTGGGCCCAACATGACAATTTATCTAGATTGTGTTGCATATCGTCAACTTGTTCTTTTGAGAGTACGCTATTTGCAATTTTTGTATCGTCAGCAAATTTTGAGATTGTGCAGGTGAGACCCTCATCTATGTCGTTGATGTAAATTAGAAAGAGAATTGGTCCTAGTACCGATCCCTGGGGTACCCCGCTACTTACATTGGTCCATTTAGATGCCTTACCGTTTATGACTACTCTTTGCTTTCTGTTGTTGAGCCAATTTTCTATCCATTTCAACACACCGTCTTGTATTCCATGCGCTTTTAGTTTTAGCAGTAAACGTTTGTGGGGAACTTTGTCAAAGGCCTTTTGAAAATCAAGGTATATAATATCTACAGCTTTACTCTCATCGTAGAGGTTGAGGATATCGTGGAAGAAGTCTAAGAGGTTTGTTAAACAGGAACGTTTTTTACGAAAGCCGTGTTGAGTATCTTTAAGTATGTTATTTTCCTCTAAGTGATTTACGAGTCTGTCTCGTATGACCGTTTCTAGTATTTTACATACAACTGAGGTTAAGCTAATTGGACGATAGTTACTGGGTAGGGATTTGCTGCCTTTTTTGAATATCGGTGTTACGTTGGCTAGCTTCCACTGATCAGGCATAGTTCCAGACTGCAAGGATTTATTGAATAGTAATGTCAGTGGTTTGGAGAGCTCATTCTTAGCTTCCTTTAGAACTCTAGGCGAGATTGTATCAGGTCCTGGCGTTTTATTTACTTTGAGTTTATCTAAACAATTCAATACTTCTCTCTCTGTAATGGTGATATTGCTTAGAACATCTGAATTATCAATCTGAATCGGCGATGGTGTAGGGATATCACTGAGGTCTTCGGTTGTAAAAACTGATGCAAAGAAGGTATTGAGGGCATTACTCATTTGTACTTCGTCTTTGGTGTATTCTCCTTTTTCATCGACTAACGGTCCAACAGTTGAAGTAACTACTTTTTTCTTTCTGATATAACTATAGAATTCTTTCGGGTTTGTTTTACTTTGATTCGCAATATGTAACTCTAAGGTCTTTTTACTTTGCTTAATTAACTTTTTGGCTTTGCGTCGTAGCTCTACAAATTTCACCCGTTCTTCGTCATTTTGTGAGGATTTTAATCTATCATTAGCAAATTTTTTAGCAAGCAGGCAGTTTGAAATATCTTTATTCCACCATTTGGGCTTATTATTATGGCCTGGACGCCGTATTTTCGATGGTATGCAGTCTTGCACTGCTTTTAGGTAAGTGGTTTCGAATAACTTCCAAGATGTATTTATGTCGTTATTGTTAATTAAAAAGCTCCAGTCAGTTTCTTTAAACATAGCTCTAAGTTTATGGAAGTTTGCTTTCTTGAAATTAGGGACTTTTTCGATGCTACTATTTGGTTCGTTACTAGTAAACTTTAAAGTGAAAGTTATCGTACGATGGTCGCTGTTACTGAATTCATCACCAACATTCAAATTCTCTATCAATTCTTCTTTTGTTGCAAGTACAATGTCAAGAACGTTATTACCACGGGTCGGCGTTCGAACAAATTGATAAAGCGAACTCTCTTGCAAGTTCGTATACAAGTCATGTCCGGAGTGTGAAGTAAGAGTATCGCCCCACTTGGTCACAGGTAAATTAAAGTCGCCAAAAATTACGGTATCTTGTGAGTTACTTACATCTGCAATTTGTTCGTAAATTTCTCGGTCAGTTTGCACTGATTGAGCTGGAGGTCTGTATATTAACGCAAGTATTATTTTTGTACCTTTATTATTCTTTATTAGCACAAAAGATGTGTCGACGTTCACAATTTGAGGTTTTGACACGAGGGTCGGGTTAAGACTTTCTTTGATATAAAATAAAACGCCACCTCCATTTTTATTTATTCGGCTGTTCTCAAACATTACATAACCGGGAAGTGAATACTCTGCTAAAAAGTCTCTATCTTCTGTATTGAGCCAAGATTCTGTTATGCCAATCACATCATAATTTTCTGTAAACACTAGTTCCTCTAAATCTGAAAATTTATTGCGTATGCTACGAGCGTTTGCATAGAAAACCTTTAAAGTTGCGGTTTTAGAACTCGCATTACGTTCTTTCATCGAATTATTGGTTCTGGTCGGATCTACATTTACATTCATGGCTGTCCTCGGTCCTCGGTCGTTATCCCTGACGGTTTTGAATTTGGGTCGTGTTGGTGGAGATTTATCCAAATTCGCGGTTCTTGACGGATTAGTATTTAATTCCTTTGTAGGTTGCCGTCCTCGCTGTCTTCGGTCCTCCTTCCTGGTTGTCCTGTGCTGAGTCGATTTCTTCTCCGAAAATCCTTCACCGCATCGTTGAGAAGACGCCCAAAACGTGCTGCTCCCACCTGGTTCAGATGAACTCCATCGTCCGAAAACAAATAGTCATCGTAGTAGAAATTGTCCCAGGTGTCGACGAATCCCACGTTCTCCTTCCTGCAGAGGTTTGCTAGACAACGATTTGTGCTGGTGGCTATGTTGTAAAATCGGCTCTCTACACCGAGCCGGGGGACGATTCCTGAGACGATGATCCTTGATGACTTCTCCTTAAACGACTTGATCAGCTGCTGGTACTTTAAAAGCAAATCTTCCGACCGGGTTCGCTGCACATCGTTGGATCCAACGTGGATGACGTACATTGTATTAGCAGGGGCCAGCTTTGATACTTCGTCAACTGCTGCAACTACGTCATCCACACCACCACCAGGGATACAAAAACGCTTCCTGGTCTTAGGTGCCCTGGCGCAAAACTCTGTGAGCTGACCACGTATCATCGAGTCTCCCACGAGCCGGACTTCTTCTATTTCCTCTTCGTCATCTGAGTCTGCGAGTATCTGGAAACGGTTTTGACACTCGGTAATCGGTATGGGTTTCCTGGTCTTGGGGCAAACGTTGTTCCTCACGACACGGAAGTTGTCTTGAGGGGGAAGAGAGTCACTATTTGTATCTTGAGTATCGGATACATCAGCTGAAGTGGCTACTGTAGGCGTTGAATTGTTGGCAGTTGACGTTGGGGCGTTGGTGGCTGCTGGAGTTGCGGTGACAATTGAAGTTTGTGGTACTCCAACGTTGAGTGTTACAAACTCTTGGAGTGATTCCAGCTTCATGGTGAGGACGTTGATCTTGTTGTAGGCTTCGTCTAATTTCACTGTAAAATTCTCTCGTTGCTGGCAGAGCCGGCAGTCTTGAAGATCGATAGTAGCAAACATGGACTCACCAAACCTACCGGCGCAGTTCGCACAAGCGCGAGGCATGGTGACAGTCACTTTCTTCAGATCACTTCACTCACTTAAAAAACAATTCACTCACTTTAAAACACTTCACTCACTTTAAAAACACTTCAATCACTTCAACCGAAAACAAATATGCTGAAATACGCAGAAATAGGTTATCAGGGGTGATAGCCTAACCGAAAACAAAAATGTTGAGATACGCAGAATTAGGCTTCCAGGGGCGATAGCCTAACCAAAAGTTTTTTTTTAAATTGAAATACGCAATAATAGGCTACCAGCGTTGAATAGCCTAACCGAAAATAATAAAATTGAAATTCGCAGAAATAGGCTACCAGGTGTGATAACCTAACCTTAAACAAATATATGTATAACAGAATATGTAACTAAATATACAATTCACCAAATAGAGATTATATAAAAATAAAGTGTGACTGCACACAAGGGGTTAATATACTGTGTCAACAGATGGCCCTGGTGTCGCTGTAGCCTAGTAAAGCAGTAGCCTACTCTTTTTAGATAAAAAAAGTGTATCAGTCAAAGGTTATTACAAGATCGTGCAAGCAACAACTAAAATTACAGATATATACTGTATAGCTACAGTAGGATACTAAATACAATATCTACAAGAGTTAATAATAAAACAGATTGGCTGGCTATAGGCTAGGCTAGGTTTGGGTTAGGTCAAAAGCTTGGCAGGTTGGGTTAGGCTAGGTTAGTTTGTACAAATACCACCCTTAGCTTAAAGTAAAATCAGTCTGAGGAGAAAAAGTCAAGAATATATCTAGGGGGAAAAGATAAATGAATGCACTTAAATTTGGTACAAAATTTGCTGGAATTTAATGTATAATCCCCCCAAAAGGTTTGTTTACAAAATGGCGTCGGCGTTAGTCTCTGTAGGCAGGTTAGTTAGTAAACAATATTGTTTATTAGCAAATTAATATGCAAAGCTTTACTTACATACAAGGCAGTTAAATAGATACTTACTACAGTAGGTAATGGGTAAAATTAGGGGCTACGATTTTATATAAAATAGTAATAAGAGAGCGTTTGTTTACAAAGCAAAACAAAACAATAGATGGCGCTAGTGGCGCCCTGTCCGAGCAGGAGTCTTGTGATAAACACAAAGTTTATCAGTCAATACACAGCGAAATATCGTGCAGTGTTACTTACTAAGCTACAGGATGGTTAAACGTGCTCTTAACCACCTTTCATGCACAAGAATGAAGAGGATGAGTAGTTAATACTCAAATTATGATCGATATCGTGAGAGCGTTGACAGAGCGTCTGCAGCGTCTGGCGGTAGCACGGGGAGAGGCACTGTGCCCTTGTACAGAGCAAGAAGCTGAGCAGGGGTAAAGAAGTCCTTGAGGCGGTTGAGCACATCCAGCTTCTGGGAGGCTGCCTTAGCAAGGATGGTAATATGGTCCTTCCAGGTAAGAGCAGAAGAAAAAGAGAAACCAAGAATATTGAGAGACGATGAATGATTAATGTTTGTATTGTTGAAGTATAAGCCATAGTCTTCTGGCGGTTCCGGACGGATAGTAAGATGGAGAAATTTGGTTTTGGGAGCATTAAAAGCAACAAGGTAAGGTGTTCTGCTTTGTAATCTGCAAATTCGAAGTGGTTAAGGTATTCCTCATCTGTAGCCTATGTATTCCTTTGTTTCATGAACACATTCTAAAGATCACTTGAAAACCGTAGGTGAGATCGTGTCTCCCTGTCTCACTCATTTCCCAATCGCTCTCTTCCCTATGTCTGTATGTAACCTGACCGTGGCAGTGCTCTCGCTCTCTCTCTCTCTCTCTCTCTCCGTGTTTTTTTCTTAAAAACTAATTCACACCTGACTCTACTTAGAATAATCCATGCCATTAAGATAAAGGTAGATCCCTGTCACGCCCCACACCAATTATTGGCCCAACTCACTAATACCTTGAGCACTGACCCCACCAAAACGGTTAGGGATTAACACAAGAATACAGGGATCTGCTGTTTGCCAACACCCGGCAGATCCCCCTCCTTTTGCCCAGGTTCCCTATATATAGGCAGAATTTGCCAACACCCGGCAGATCCCCCTCCTTTTGCCCAGGTTCCCTATATATAGGCAGAATTTGCCAACACCCGGCAGATCCCCCTCCTTTTGCCCAGGTTCCCTATATATAGGCAGAATTTCGCCGGGCAATACATCAGTTGCTATACTACCTTCGTACAGTTACCGCCTCACGTCTCTCTAGTGTTTATACGTGAGCGTGTCACCGACATGCTTCAAGCGGGTATAAAGTTTAAAACATGGAGCGAGTGTAACGAAGCCATTGAACATTTTCAAGCGACTAACTATATACAGCTTCACAGAGAAAAAAGCGTATGTCTTGATACAGCACTGAAACGTTTCCCAAATCGAGTCTTCAATAGAGAGCTTTTGTACTATGAAATCTGCTATAAATGTGTTCATGGAGGCCGAAATCGGGATTCAAGATCAACGGGAAAAAGGCCTAATACACTCATATATAAGCCGGATTGTCCTTTTATGCTAAAAGTGAGGGCAACCAAGGATGGACAGATGCTTCGAGTTGTTGAATTGGACGACGACCACAACCACGAGACCAACAAGCTGATGTACGAACATTATCCTCAACAACGGAAACTCACCGAAATCGACAAAGATAAGGTAGGCTACGTAATCTAAAGGGATACAGTTGACTTCGGTCCATGGTGACTTCGGCCCAGTGATCTCTGACCACTATCCTCGGTGACCTCGGCCCATTTTGGTGACTTCGGACCAATATATTTTTGGTCCGAAGTCACCGATCTTATACTACCGCTTTCTGGCGAGATTCGGCAATAGGCAAACAATTGGGAACTTATTATAACTGTATTATTCCTCCTCCACACCAATTCCTTCTCTATTTATAAATGATGTCGGGATTTATTGATAAAGTTCTAGTGAACTTATACGCTCGGTGCATGCAGCGCATATCCTACTATCGAGTGTGTGTGTTTGTGTGTATGTATAGTCTTAACCATAGACAAATCGTATATAGGCCTATCTTGGTGTATTTTGGAACTGTTCATTATGGATTTGTGTAGGCTATAGTCTTACTTCAGCCTGGTTCACATTTATCACAGATCCACTAATATTAAAAGAGCTTTCTCTATTCAGTGTTCAGTGTCAGTGTTCAAACTATTTTGACTTCTCCAGTTAGGAAGAACCCACTTATTTAAACCAATAACCCCAGTAAAAACCTGGCATAACAATAAGGTACACCGTAATTTATGAAGGTCGAAAGCTCTTTTAATATTAGTGGATATGTGAACCAGGCTCACCTGAGCTATCAGAAGAGACTGGATGACTCCGTTGTCGATGCCTGCCCGGGATGTAACACAGCACCCCATACCATTAAACACATTATAGAAAACTGCATTTCACACAACCACTTACGCCAACAACATAATTTACACTCAATGAGAGCTCTGTGGGAAAGCCCGATCGTGGCCATGGCCTTCCTCAGGGACTCGGGGCTGTTCGGCCAGGCAACTTAGGGAACAACAACAACAACAACTTAATAATCGCAAACAATATCCACTTTCAGGTGAATGATATGCTGAAAGTTGGAGCTAACCGCAAGCTGATTCAACGAGAAGTGAGCCAGAAGACTGGGAAGGTGGTGACTTTGAAAGACATCCACAACCTTGGGACAGGGATGAAGAAGCAGTCTGCACCAGCTGAAGGCAAAGAGCTACAAGCTCTTGCTGAGCATCTACAGTCCTACCCAAGCTTGACGTCTGAAATGGTTGTGGATGAAGACAACATCCTCACAGGAATCTTCTTACAAGATGAAGGAATGAGGAACATGTACCAAGAATTTCCTGAAGTTCTGCTTGTGGATTCAACCTACAAAGTAAATAACTTGAGAATGCCTTTGTATATGTTTCTTGTAGTTGATGGCAATGGCGAATCTGAAGTTGTTTCAGCATTTCTTACAACAGATGAAACTTCTGCTATGCTGAATAAAATGGTAGAACTCTTTAAAAGTCATAACATTAACTGGAACAAAACTCACGTTATAATGACTGATAAAGATATGACTGAAAGGCAGGTCTTAAAACAGCAGTTTCCACAAGCAGAACTACAGATTTGTCTTTTTCATGCTCTCCGGACATTCAGACGAGAAATTACTTCTGAAAAAATGGGAGTAACCAGAGTTGAAAGAACCGAGGTGCTGGAAATCCTGCAAAAAATTGCATTTGCCAGGAGTGAACCATCTTATTTCATGTTTTATGAACAGTTGCTTGGAACAAAATTGGACCGAGTAATTGATTATTACAATAGGAACTGGCATGACATTAGAATGGAGTGGGTAGAAGGATTGAAGCATAAGAAGTTTTCTTTGAATGTACGGACAAATAATCGTCTAGAGTCAACTTTTCAGAAGATCAAGTCAGTTATTGCCGCACAGATGAGCCTACAAGAGTTTTGTAGTACATTCTTGGGAGTAATAGGTACTCTGCAAAATGAAAGAGACCATAAGGTAATGCAAATGTTTCAAAAAAGAACTTTGAATCCTACCTTATGTGATTCAGTAGAGGGTTTCCGCAATGCAGTAACTCCATATGCTCTTAATTTGATAAACAAACAGTTAAATGCAGTGTCTAAGCTTTCCCTGCTAACACCGAGTGAATCTGATGAAACATATTCAATTGAATCGTCGGAAGGTACACTTAGTGTAACAAAATGTGCATGCACTTGCCATTTTTCCTCTCTCAGCACCTGCCCTGCAAGCATTTATTAAAATTAAGAGAGCAACTCAGTTTAGACTTGTACTGTCCCGAGACCATTGACAAACGATGGTCCAAGACCAATTACAGAAATGTTCACAGGGTCTTTCAGGAATTCCCAGATTTAGGAAGAATTGGAGTAAGAGACTGCCGAAGGGAAGAAAAAGCACGGATTCTCTCACAAAAGGAGAAGTTTAAAAGAGCATCTGTGATGTCTCAAAAAATGTCATCTACGATTGCGTTATGTGGCATGAAAGATTATAAGAGTAGAATGGCAATTCTACATGACTTAGTTAGATTGTGGGAAGCTGGACGTAATGCTCTTGTTATAGAATTGTTAGAAAATGAAGACAATCAGACAATACACCAAGAAGACATTGATGATCCTGGACTAGCTAGCAACACTGAATCTTTTGGCCAAGATTTTCATAATGGATCAGATGATATGTATGCAAATCTTGATCAGGAAAGTGTGCATCAATATATTGATCAAGATGCTCAAAATGAGGATCATGATCAATCTAATGATGCCAATCTTGATCAACAGAGTGAAGTAGAATATCAGATGGGAACTCATGGCCAACATTTTATTCCTGATCAAGATTCTAGGAATGATCATTATGGTCAAAATATTCCTTCTGATCAAGTTGCTCAGAAAGAAACTCGTGGTCAAGATGCTCATTCTGAACAGTATGCTCAGAATGAACATTTATACCAAAATGTTCATTCAGAGTATGATGATCGGAATAACAATCTTGGCCAAAGTTCTCATTCTGCTGATTATACTCAAATTGAAAACCATGGCCAAAATCTTCATTATGATGTCAATCACTTCATACAAGATGAAAATAGCAACTCAACTGAAGTAGTTTTGCCGAGAGGGGCAGCAGAAAACAGTAGTATACCATTAAACTTACAGTCATGCAAATTGCCACCTAAAGTTAATGTTAAAGGAAGACCAAGGGGTACAAAGAAGACAGCCATTGGATTGGAAAATAAAAGGAGATCTCACAAAAGAAGACCTACTGCTTTTCCTAAAAAGACAGCACATGAAAAACACTTGCAAATGCTGCAGTGGTTTGTAGACTCAGAAACTGCAAACAATGCTGTGAGCCATGGCTCAATAATTGGTGAAGCTTCTGTTGAGATTCTTCCTGACAACCTATCTTGTGCTTGCTTACATGAAAATGTTGACATAGAAAAAGTTCAAAGGTTTTTTGATGGTGATGCCTGGCTGGTGGTGATGCCTGGCTGGTGGTGATGCCTGGCTGGTGGTGATGCCTGGCTGGTGGTGATTCAGACATTTACAGTCAAGAAAAATAACTCCAATTTGACGTGCACAACATGCCAGCTAGTCATCCATGAAAGGGAGGTAAAGGTTACATGTGACTCATGTTTGTTGCCAAAATAACTCCAATTTGACGTGCACAACATGCCAGCTAGTCATCCATGAAAGGGAGGTAAAGGTTACATGTGACTCATGTTTGTTGCCAAAATAACTCCAATTTGACGTGCACAACATGCCAGCTAGTCATCCATGAAAGGGAGGTAAAGGTTACATGTGACTCATGTTTGTTGCCAAAACACATGACTTGCGAAGGGCTAAGAAGGAAACCCAGTAGCAAAAATTGGTTTTGTCATAACTGTAAAGATATATAAGACAATGCTAGTGCTATGAAAAGAGATGGAAACTAAACTACAGTTTTTAATATGTATTACTATTTTTAATTATTATTATTAATATTATTATGTTATTATTATGGCCATGATTATTACCCCCACCCCTCACATGCACACCTCCTTTTCACTTCCCCTCCTCTTCACCTCCCCTCCTCCTCTTCACTTTCTCACCTCCTCCTCCTCCACCTCTTCACTTCCTCCCCTCCTCCTCTACCTCTTCACTTCCTCTCCTCTTCACTTCGTCACCTCGTCCTCCTCCTCCTCCTTCTCCACCTCTTCACTTCCCCTCCACCTCTTCACTTCCCCTCCACCTCTTCACTTCCTCACCTCCTCCTCTTCACTTCCTCTCCTCCTCCTCCTCTCTCCCTCGTTATCACCTAGAGGGAAGAAATGGAACGCAATTACTGAAGGCAGATTACTCAGAGCTGGAAATCACCCTCCCCCTTTTCCATGGTAACCTTACTTCTCGTTTCCACTCTTTTTAATTTACACTTTTATATGTTTACATTTATTCTTTCCTCCCTTTTCCATCTCCTCTCTTTTTTTCTGCTCTTCATCTCCACTCCTTTCCATGGTAACCTTCCCTCTCTTTTCCATTCTAATTAATGTATACTTTTATCGCTTTACATTAATTCTCTCCCCCTCCCCCCCCTCCCCCCCTTTTCCATCGCCTTAGTTTCTCTTTTTTTCATGGCAACCTTCCCTCTCTTTTCCACTCTTATTAATTCACACTTTTATCCGTTCACAATTATGTTTCCTCCCTTTTCCATTTCCTTAGTTCCCCCTCTTTTCTCTGTTCTTAATCTTCACTCTTTTAGGCTCCACTCCTCCTTTCCATGGCAATCTACCCTCTCTTTTAGGCTCCACTCCTCCTTTCCATGGCAATCTACCCTCTCTTTTAGGCTCCACTCCTCCTTTCCATGGCAATCTACCCTCTCTTTTAGGCTCCACTCCTCCTTTCCATGGCAATCTACCCTCTCTTTTAGGCTCCACTCCTCCTTTCCATGGCAATCTACCCTCTCTTTTAGGCTCCACTCCTCCTTTCCATGGCAATCTACCCTCTCTTTTAGGCTCCACTCCTCCTTTCCATGGCAATCTACCCTCTCTTTTAGGCTCCACTCCTCCTTTCCATGGCAATCTACCCTCTCTTTTAGGCTCCACTCCTCCTTTCCATGGCAATCTACCCTCTCTTTTAGGCTCCACTCCTCCTTTCCATGGCAATCTACCCTCTCTTTTAGGCTCCACTCCTCCTTTCCATGGCAATCTACCCTCTCTTTTAGGCTCCACTCCTCCTTTCCATGGCAATCTACCCTCTCTTTTAGGCTCCACTCCTCCTTTCCATGGCAATCTACCCTCTCTTTTAGGCTCCACTCCTCCTTTCCATGGCAATCTACCCTCTCTTTTAGGCTCCACTCCTCCTTTCCATGGCAATCTACCCTCTCTTTTAGGCTCCACTCCTCCTTTCCATGGCAATCTACCCTCTCTTTTAGGCTCCACTCCTCCTTTCCATGGCAATCTACCCTCTCTTTTAGGCTCCACTCCTCCTTTCCATGGCAATCTACCCTCTCTTTTAGGCTCCACTCCTCCTTTCCATGGCAATCTACCCTCTCTTTTAGGCTCCACTCCTCCTTTCCATGGCAATCTACCCTCTCTTTTAGGCTCCACTCCTCCTTTCCATGGCAATCTACCCTCTCTTTTAGGCTCCACTCCTCCTTTCCATGGCAATCTACCCTCTCTTTTAGGCTCCACTCCTCCTTTCCATGGCAATCTACCCTCTCTTTTAGGCTCCACTCCTCCTTTCCATGGCAATCTACCCTCTCTTTTAGGCTCCACTCCTCCTTTCCATGGCAATCTACCCTCTCTTTTAGGCTCCACTCCTCCTTTCCATGGCAATCTACCCTCTCTTTTAGGCTCCACTCCTCCTTTCCATGGCAATCTACCCTCTCTTTTAGGCTCCACTCCTCCTTTCCATGGCAATCTACCCTCTCTTTTAGGCTCCACTCCTCCTTTCCATGGCAATCTACCCTCTCTTTTAGGCTCCACTCCTCCTTTCCATGGCAATCTACCCTCTCTTTTAGGCTCCACTCCTCCTTTCCATGGCAATCTACCCTCTCTTTTAGGCTCCACTCCTCCTTTCCATGGCAATCTACCCTCTCTTTTAGGCTCCACTCCTCCTTTCCATGGCAATCTACCCTCTCTTTTAGGCTCCACTCCTCCTTTCCATGGCAATCTACCCTCTCTTTTAGGCTCCACTCCTCCTTTCCATGGCAATCTACCCTCTCTTTTAGGCTCCACTCCTCCTTTCCATGGCAATCTACCCTCTCTTTTAGGCTCCACTCCTCCTTTCCATGGCAATCTACCCTCTCTTTTAGGCTCCACTCCTCCTTTCCATGGCAATCTACCCTCTCTTTTAGGCTCCACTCCTCCTTTCCATGGCAATCTACCCTCTCTTTTAGGCTCCACTCCTCCTTTCCATGGCAATCTACCCTCTCTTTTAGGCTCCACTCCTCCTTTCCATGGCAATCTACCCTCTCTTTTAGGCTCCACTCCTCCTTTCCATGGCAATCTACCCTCTCTTTTAGGCTCCACTCCTCCTTTCCATGGCAATCTACCCTCTCTTTTAGGCTCCACTCCTCCTTTCCATGGCAATCTACCCTCTCTTTTAGGCTCCACTCCTCCTTTCCATGGCAATCTACCCTCTCTTTTAGGCTCCACTCCTCCTTTCCATGGCAATCTACCCTCTCTTTTAGGCTCCACTCCTCCTTTCCATGGCAATCTACCCTCTCTTTTAGGCTCCACTCCTCCTTTCCATGGCAATCTACCCTCTCTTTTAGGCTCCACTCCTCCTTTCCATGGCAATCTACCCTCTCTTTTAGGCTCCACTCCTCCTTTCCATGGCAATCTACCCTCTCTTTTAGGCTCCACTCCTCCTTTCCATGGCAATCTACCCTCTCTTTTAGGCTCCACTCCTCCTTTCCATGGCAATCTACCCTCTCTTTTAGGCTCCACTCCTCCTTTCCATGGCAATCTACCCTCTCTTTTAGGCTCCACTCCTCCTTTCCATGGCAATCTACCCTCTCTTTTAGGCTCCACTCCTCCTTTCCATGGCAATCTACCCTCTCTTTTAGGCTCCACTCCTCCTTTCCATGGCAATCTACCCTCTCTTTTAGGCTCCACTCCTCCTTTCCATGGCAATCTACCCTCTCTTTTAGGCTCCACTCCTCCTTTCCATGGCAATCTACCCTCTCTTTTAGGCTCCACTCCTCCTTTCCATGGCAATCTACCCTCTCTTTTAGGCTCCACTCCTCCTTTCCATGGCAATCTACCCTCTCTTTTAGGCTCCACTCCTCCTTTCCATGGCAATCTACCCTCTCTTTTAGGCTCCACTCCTCCTTTCCATGGCAATCTACCCTCTCTTTTAGGCTCCACTCCTCCTTTCCATGGCAATCTACCCTCTCTTTTAGGCTCCACTCCTCCTTTCCATGGCAATCTACCCTCTCTTTTAGGCTCCACTCCTCCTTTCCATGGCAATCTACCCTCTCTTTTAGGCTCCACTCCTCCTTTCCATGGCAATCTACCCTCTCTTTTAGGCTCCACTCCTCCTTTCCATGGCAATCTACCCTCTCTTTTAGGCTCCACTCCTCCTTTCCATGGCAATCTACCCTCTCTTTTAGGCTCCACTCCTCCTTTCCATGGCAATCTACCCTCTCTTTTAGGCTCCACTCCTCCTTTCCATGGCAATCTACCCTCTCTTTTAGGCTCCACTCCTCCTTTCCATGGCAATCTACCCTCTCTTTTAGGCTCCACTCCTCCTTTCCATGGCAATCTACCCTCTCTTTTAGGCTCCACTCCTCCTTTCCATGGCAATCTACCCTCTCTTTTAGGCTCCACTCCTCCTTTCCATGGCAATCTACCCTCTCTTTTAGGCTCCACTCCTCCTTTCCATGGCAATCTACCCTCTCTTTTAGGCTCCACTCCTCCTTTCCATGGCAATCTACCCTCTCTTTTAGGCTCCACTCCTCCTTTCCATGGCAATCTACCCTCTCTTTTAGGCTCCACTCCTCCTTTCCATGGCAATCTACCCTCTCTTTTAGGCTCCACTCCTCCTTTCCATGGCAATCTACCCTCTCTTTTAGGCTCCACTCCTCCTTTCCATGGCAATCTACCCTCTCTTTTAGGCTCCACTCCTCCTTTCCATGGCAATCTACCCTCTCTTTTAGGCTCCACTCCTCCTTTCCATGGCAATCTACCCTCTCTTTTAGGCTCCACTCCTCCTTTCCATGGCAATCTACCCTCTCTTTTCAACTCTTATTCATTTACACAACTACATTGTCACATTCATCCGCCCAAAAATAAAACAAAAAGGGGTGACGTGTATGTCATTTAAGGGGGGTGATCTGCTTTTTGTTATTTCTGTCCTTTTCTATCTTTCTCTGGCTTATATCCATTTGGCCCCATTCAGCCTACTGTTTTTCAGACGTTTATCCCCATCCAGGTGTCAATTTATTACTGGTGAGCGGTAGCGAGCCAGCATATTTTTTATTTGTGTTTGACAGCAGGCTAAATTTGTAAATTTTTTGATAGCAAAATGAGCCGGATTTCTTCATATAATGCTGGCTCGCTATCGCTCGCCAGGAAGAAATCGACACCTAGATGGGGATAAACGTCTTAAAATAGTTGGTTGAATGGGGCCGAATGAATACAAGCCAGAGAAAGAGAAAAGGAGAGAAATAAAGAAAAGCAGGTCACCCCCTTAAGTCTCTGATCTCCCAAATTCCTGCATAAACTGAGTAAATTCCTCTAATAATTGCCAGAATAAAAACAGAGAATGCATAATAGTATCTTGAAGGAGTTAATGATGACACAATTTATATAACATCGCCCGCAATACAAAATAGGCAAGTTGAAATCAAAGCGAAGGTGGATAAAGAAGAAGAAGAAGAAGAAGAAGAAGAAGAAGAGACGAAGAAAACAAAAGAAAAAGAAGAAGAAGAAGAAGAAGAAGAAGAAAACAAAAAGAAGAAGAAGAAAAGAAAAAGAAAAAGAAGAAGAAGAGAAGAGAAGAGAAGAGAAGAGAAGAGAAGAGAAGAGAAGAGAAGAGAAGAAGAAGAAGGTAGGGGGAAGAAAGGAGATGAAAGGAATATGGAGGAGGAGAAGAAGGGGAAGTAGGGGGAGGGGAGAAGGAGGAGGATGGGGTGGAAGAGGAGGTTGAGAGAGGGGTGGAGGAGGGGGAGGAGGAGGATGGGGTGAAAGAGGAGGTTGAGAGAGGGGAGGGGAATGTGGAGGAGGGGGAGGAGGAGGAAATCAACCAGTGGGGGGGAAAATACTTACCTTTTCCTTATATAATATTTGTGGTTTGTTTTGAGTCCTTTAAATAATGTCATCCTCAACATTAATTAAGGGGGGGAGGTTGCTTTTTCTGCCCCCCCCCCCTTCTTCCTCATGTTTAACCCCATTAGTTTTCAGATTTTAAGACGTTCGGCCCATTAGTTTGGCGATTTTAAGACCTTTCACTCAATTTCATTGTCAATATCAAGGCCTTTCGTACAATTTAGGTGTCGATCTGTTTTATGGCGAGCGATAGCGAGCCTGTATTCTAGTAGTAACCGACCTCCGGCCGGGACACTTTTCTATCGAAAAATGTACAAATATATCTTGAAAGGTAATCTTGGGGTGTTTTCGTTTAAGCTTCATAGAGCTCTAGGGAGGAAACTAAAGAAATAATAAACATATGAACAAATAAGTCAATAAATGCCCCCATCTCCCTTTAATAAATGCCCCCATCTCCCTTTAATAAATGCCCCCATCTCCCTTTAATAAATGCCCCCATCTCCCTTTAATAAATGCCCCCATCTCCCTTTAATAAATGCCCCCATCTCCCTTTAATAAATGCCCCCATCTCCCTTTAATAAATGCCCCCATCTCCCTTTAATAAATGCCCCCATCTCCCTTTAATAAATGCCCCCATCTCCCTTTAAATATTCCTACATATTCTATAAACAATAAAATACTATTTATTCTCTACATCAAATTATTCGTTGTTCTTCATATCAATCAAAATCTTATCAAATAACTTAATATCAAATTAACTGCCTAGTATTGAGTCTCTATCATTCATTATCCCTCTAATTATCCCTCCCTTAATTAATGCCTTTCCAATTAACCCTTCCATTAATCACCTCTATCTAAACACTCCCCTAATGATTCCCTACACCATTTAACTCTCCAATAATTACTCTATAATCAATCAACTCACTCCAAAATACTCTATATCAATTAAATATCTCGCATTGCTCTATGCCTATCAATTCTATCCAAATTACCTTATATTAATTAACTCTCTCCTATTGTTCTATATATATTAATTCTATCTAAAATGTATGTATGTACTGTACAGTAGGTATGTATGTATGTATATACAGTATGTATGTATGTATGTATGTATCTATGTATGTATGTATGTATGTATATACTCAGGCATATACCCCATAGCTGGGGGTGGCCAACTCGAGACAGAGCCCGAACAGAAACAACGTTTAAAGTTCCATTTCTTAGGGTCCGGGCCCACTTTCGTGTTCCCTCGCCCCTTTCTCTGTCTCGTCTAGTAGGTGAATTTTACAAGGGGAAGAGGATTACTAGCCTCCTTGCCCCATTCTACCTAAATTACCTTACATAAATTAACTCTTTCCTAAATGCTCTATGTCTATTAAGGGGAGATGGGCCGTTTTTCTGAACCCCTCTTCTCCCTCATGCTTAGCCCCATTATGTTTCAGATTTCCCTCCTCCTCCTTCCATCCCATCACTGTCATCAAACCCCTACCTCATCACATATCCCTCCCTCCCCCTTCCGCATCAATCCTCCATCCCCATCATAAATCCCTCTTGCCTCCCTCCATCCCATCCCTGTCAGGAAGGAAGGGAGTTACGAGGGAGAGAGAAAGTATGGTGAGCTAAGGAGGGAATTCATTATGCAATATAGTCACTGCGATGTATTCGTGGATGAAACGTGTTTTCATTAAAGGAAATGTGTAATCATAATTACCTTCACATTTCAACATAAGTGTATTTGTATAATTAAAAAAAAAAAAAAAAAAAAAAAAACAGGCGATCCAGGAATGTTTATGAGCGACTGTACTTACATATCTCCCGGGTTCGGTACGTCCTGGAAGAACTAGATCCATGATTCAAGCTGCGATCACTTACCTGGAGAAAGAGAAAGTTAAGTAAGCCTTTATTATACAATATATGCACTCACCGGTACAAGCCCCAACACCCTGGCTAACATTGTGCGTGTGTGAATTCGTTTGTGTGTATGTGTGTGTGTGTGTGTGTGTGTGTGTGTTTTTTTGTTTTTTTTTGTTTTTTTTTTTGTTTTTTTTGTGAAAGGTTATACATCTATTTCAGTTTGTGTTGAAGGAAAACGGGAAGAAATAATGAAAACGAAAAAAGTAGCATAAATAACACGACACAATAGGATAAACGTAAATAGAAAACTCGGAAATTAATGATTATTTACACGATATTATTATTATAATATTCAGGGAAAATACAAGCAAAGAAATTTAAAAGAGCTACTACTAAAGTTAATAAGTTAGGACATCTGGCGAATGATAAAACACAGAAAGTAAATCAAGGAGCATACGACAAGCTATAAACGAAATATAACTAAGGGTAATCAAATATAATTAACCAGAATATAGAGTGGACAATTTATAATATTTTATATCACAAACTATAACCAGCAAACATGGCATTATAGCCATTTAAACATATATATATGGCATTATCGCCATTTAAACATATATATGGCATTATAGCCATTTAAACATATACTGTATATGGCATTATAGCCATTTAAACATATATATGGCATTATAGCCATTTCAATTACAGAGGAAGATACATCCATTACAAACAAAATATAATTACAATCCAATTAATATGATAACATGAATGTATTTTTATTTATATATATTTGACGAAGGGAAAGAACTCAGGTAATGAGTATATATAAAATTCTACTTCATTATAAAAATGCCTTAGTCCCGAGGGTCATTCAATTAACAGGTAATTATGCCCTAAAATGCAATTCTGAAGGGGTAGGGGTGGGGTGGGGGAGGGTGGGGAGGGGCGAGGGGGAACACTTTGAAGTCACACCACACATGTAAACACACGCCCAGACACACATGCACATACTGTACACACACAGACGCACACGCGCGCGAAGTCACACACACATACACACATACATACACATATACGTATGTAGGTTACTATATACTGTATATTATATATATATATATATATATATATATATATATACCGGTATATATATATATATATATATATATATATATATATATATATATATATATATATAGTGCACACATACTATCACAAATATAACACATCATACATACACATGTGCACATAATTTCAATCGGATGAACACTGACACAAATATTTGCATAATTTCCTGTCAACATCATTAACTTCTCTTATGAGTACCAATTATTGCGATACCTCATAATGGCTTTACTTATGTATCTTTTTATAATTTAACTAAGGCCATTGTCATTTGGTATTTAATTAGAAATGTAACGCATCTGAATAATATGTGTTGGTTTTATTAGATATTTGTGTCTATACTGTATTATTAGTCTGTTGCTCATTAAGAGAACGTACTTATATTAATTTATTGAATGGCATCTTCTATATGCCGAGCACTTGTTAATTAAATGTTGCATTTAATTTGTTCTCGGAATGTTACGAAATAATGTTTATCATAGTTACATATTATAATAGCTTATTCATATCTATCTATTCAATATACTCGCTCTCATTCTCGCTCTCGCGCTCTATCTCTCTCTCTCTCTCTCTCTCTCTCTCTCTCTCTCTATATATATATATATATATATATATATATATATATATTGTATATTATATATTAAATATTAAATAAAAATGTACCAATCTAGTTATCCATATATTGATATATCTATAAACTATCTATCAATCTATCTATCCCCCAATATATCAATTTACACGTTCAAATCCAGCAACTTTGTGACTTCAACAATATTTTCGAAAAGTTTTTTTTTTTCCCAATTCACCAAAAAGAAGGAAAAGGTGGACCCGGGAAAACAAGACAGCCAAAAATATATATATGTATCCCTAGAAGAAATTTCCAATATCGGCCATTTTTTTCGGAAGCGGCCAGGTAGTTGAAAAAGAGCGAGCGATACTATTAAATCTCACTCGGTATTGATTAATTTTGGGAGATCAAAGAGCAGGCTTTTTGTCCTTCTCCTTTCGGTTCTTAGGGAAAAAATAGGTTGCGTTGAAAAAGGACGCCCAATGAATGAAAAAAAAAACGAAGGAAAGTAAAAATTATAATAGTTTCGGTTTTTAATGTGCACGGTACCACAAAAACATACACTGACATGTGCACACAAGGACGAGGATCAAAACGGTCACAACCCAAACGGTCACACTCCTAAACGGCCACCTTCCTCAACAGCCACAATCCTTAACAGTCTAGGCTAGGTCAGGTTATATTACTTCGCCCATTAGATTGGCGAACATATCAAGCTTCACCCCATTCAGGTGTAATTTATTTCTAGGCGAGCGAAAGCGAGCCTGTAACTAGGAAGAAATCGGCCTTCGGCCGAAATTTTTATATCGAAAAATGTACAAATTTAGCTTGGATCTGGGTAGGTATTTTGTTTAGTTTGAAGGAAGTGTGGGAAGGTATTTTTGTTAGCCTAGGGTCTTGGGCGGGTGTTATTTTAAGATTGATGGAAGACTATGGAGGAAACTAAAACAATAATATAAATATACATAAATGATTAAATAAAGACGGACATCCCCCCCTTAAGGTGTTGTGGAGTGGTGGTGTACAGATGCAGTCATTCTGAAGTATATATATATATACTGTATATATATATATATATATATATATATATATATATATATATATATATATATATAATTATCGACAAATGAGCTAAAACTAATAAATAACCTTAACATAGAGAAATAAGTACAATATGATAAATATAGAAGCAATCAGGTGCCCATTCGTAATGTTCTACTAAGCAATAGATGTATTAATTAGTTTCAATTCATTGCCATAATGATAATATTTACGCACATTAATGAAGTAGATACAATTTGTCTCGGCAAAAGTACTTGATTAACAATATTTCTACTATTATATAATATTTTCTAAAATCAGCTGGTGGGGCGTTGAACCTGTACAAACATTAAAAATAAAATATTACCAATATATTTTTTTGTATTAGTAATGCTGTCGATTTTTGTAATCATTAATAAGGTTTCGCTGGCTTGCAAATCCACTGAATAAATTTACCTGATCAAGTCCATAATAAAAAAATAGCCGATAAAAATCAATACCATAAAAATATCGCCCTAACATATATACGAATTCACCAGCGGAGTTCATCACGGGTATATTAAAGGGGGATTTACACCAGTCACTTTTCTCGCAAATTTAGATCCGCAAGTTTAGATATTTTGGCAACATTTTGGGACTATTTTTCACTAGTATCGACGCTTAGACTGACGGTGGACTATTTTAAGTGAAAGGTAAATATATGTGTAATCTAATTCAGAAGTTGACAGATGAGAATTGCGAATAAAAAGTGACAGAACAAGTGCTCGTGTCAATCCACTTGAATAGACCTGCTTCTGACGGCTTAACAAATTAGGTATCAAAATTGTCTCCCATAG